>WIQG01000249.1:0-226238 GCA_014925785.1 Mycena galopus ATCC 62051
ATAGCCGCTTTGCAGTGGGCGCGGGTTTACGAGAACGCGAACTGGCGATTAGCGGCGTGGGGGGCGGTGTTCGCGGCCTATCCCGGTCTCAAGATCGTTCATAGAGCCGGGAGGGTCCATTCGAACGTGGACCCATTATCAAGATTGCCGCGCGCGCCGCCGCATGAATCGCCCGTTCTTGACGACATGGGTACCATAGTGCAGGACGCTGAGAGAAGGGAAGAAGCGCAGAGGTTGGAGAATAAGGGAGCGTTCGCGCCTGCCAAGAAAGCGGCGTTCGCTATCTGGTGGTGGGAGGACGCAATAGACAAGTACGCGCTTCCTGTAACCACCAGACGACAGAAGGCGAGGGAGAAGGATGAGGAACAGGAGTCAGTGGGACCGACGACCGAGGAAGAAATGCTCAGAGTCCAGGAGCGCGACGACGTCGCTGCAGCCGCGGACTTGCCTTTCGAGCAGGGAGATCACTGGACCTACCCAGTCGGAGTCCGCCCGGAACGAGACGAGGAGGATTGGAACAAAAGATCCCATCTACTCATATCCGCGTCTTCAGAAGTAGTGGAAGGCTTCCGTGAGGCCTACCAGGAAGATCCGTATTTCAAGGAACGCTACGTAGAGGAGGCCCCCAATCCCGACAAGGTGCTCACCCCTTCGCGGTTCCAGAAGGGCCGCGACGGGTTGTTGTACTTCGTGGACGCGGACTGGAAAACGAGGCTATGCGTGCCACGCACCAAAGTGCAATGGGTGTTGCGCTGGATACATGAGTCCCCTCATGAAAGCGCGCACGCTGGGCCCTTTAAGTTCGTAGCCAGACTGAGGGAGCTATTCTTCTGGACGGCTCTCACGAAGGACGCAGAGAACTTTGCGACCACGTGTGATGTCTGCCAGAAAATTAAAGCAGACCACTGGAAGAAGATGGGAGGGTTGCGCCCAGCTCACATCCCTCCTCGACCCTTCGCTACCGTGTCCCTGGATCTAATTACGGGTCTGCCTCCCTCGGGCGAGGAGAAGTTCACTGCTATCCTCGTCATCGTCGACAAACTGTCTCGCTTTGCTGTCATAATCCCGACCCACAACAACCTTTCACAGGAAGGGTTCGCCAAATTCTTTGTCGACCGAGTCGTTAACATATTCGGCATGCCGGAGCGTATAATCTCGGATCGCGACAAACGCTGGTCGACCGCATTCTGGCGCTCGGTCGTCACCAATTACGGTAGCGTGCTGGCTCTGTCATCGGCCCATCATCCCCAGACGGACGGGCAGACGGAGATCCTTAACGTTACCATCGAGCAGATGTTGCGCGCTTATGTTGCTGCAGATCGCTCATCCTGGGCGAATTGGCTGAGCCAAATAGCCTTCGCATACAATTCCAACGTGCACTCATCGACGGGTTACACCCCGAACTTCCTGCTATTTGGATACAGTCCTCGAGGGGCTGCGGGGTTGATGGTGCCGTCTGGTGATCCAGTGGCGCGCCCGTTCTTGCCTAGCCAGAAGGGTGAGGATTTCATCGAGGCGCTGGAGTCTCATCGTCAAGCAGCGCGAGACGCTGTCGTGCTGGCGCAGGAAAGACAGGCTCGTGCTTACAATAAGGGCAGGCGACCTGTGGAAAGCATTGAGGAAGGGGATTACGTTCTGGTCAACCCCCACTCCTTGGAATTGGTGGACGTGAAGGGTACGGGTCGCAAGCTTATTCAGCGCACGATAGGTCCCTTCGAGGTCATGGAGAAGATCAACCCAGTGGTCTACCGCCTACGCCTACCGGATACGTACCCCATGCACCCCGTCTTCAACCTGGAACACCTGCGGAAGTACCATGTCTCGGACGAGGAGCTAGGAGAGAGGACGGTTCTGCCCGAGACGCGCGACTACCTGAACGCCTCCGAGGAGTACGTCGTTGAAGCCATTATCGGCCACACGATCATGCCTCGGAAGAACGGCAACCAGCGTATGTTCCGAGTGCGTTGGGAAGGCTATGGCCCAGCCGACGATACTTGGGTTTCGGAGCGAGATCTCCGCAACGCGCCAGCCATCAAGCGAGAATACTTGAGGCTGCACAAACTGACTTAGGGGATGAGCGTGCTCGTCGCCTTCCTCTACGCACGCCTTCGGAACTCTGAAGAAGCGCTGCTCGAGAAAGTCAGGTAGCAGACGCAGACCGAGCTCGTAACTTGGGAAGAAGCGCTGCCGGGGATACGGGTAGCTGACAGGAACCTTCCTGGAAGACGCGCTCCTGGGACGTTCGTGGCTGACAAGGCGAAATCTTGGAAGAAGCGCGAGCCGTCGATTGGGCAGCGAGGAACGCGGACGGGGGTGAATGCCCTCGGAAGACACGCATCGCTGTGACGAGGCAGACGTGGACTGGTTAATTCTGGGAGGACACGCTGACTCTGTAGCTAATATTCTTCGGGTGTCAGGACTTGGGGATTGCAAGCTCATGACATCATTCGGCCCGGCGGACCGATTTCAGCCGCCATCAGTGGCTGCGTGTGGGAACATCACGCGCTGAGTCAGGTCATTCGACATTTTTCTCTTTTACTTTCTAAGTCCACGTACTACTCTACCACCACCGTCACCGCCCTCATGTCGACTAGCCGCAACACCAGACAAGGAAGCCGAGCGTGCCACGGATCCGCTAGGATCTCGAGCGCTGCTGGCTACGATGACGAGCCGTTGGTCTACAGCGCCCTAGCGTTCGACATGTGGGCCTTACCTGCGTTATCGGGGTGTTTAGTGAGGTGGGGAAACCGACTTTTCGAGCTCTGGTCGCCGAACTCGAGGCAGCTGCCCTTTTTTCCGGGCGAGCGCCGAGAGGACGAGACGCAGAGTCTCCACGAGGACCCCACTCAAAGGCGTTTTGACGGGCACACAGGCAAATTCGATTGTCTGTACGTCCCACAATACTTCCATCCCGGGCGTGCACATTGGGCGTATATGCGACGTCCCTCTCGAGTTACAACCGAAGATTACGCGTACGATGCTTACCGTCCCCTCCTGGACGTTTGGACGTGCAGACCGGACTGCCTCACTCACGGTCGACTGCTCCCAGCCTTCCTAGATCGCTTGGAGGCCTTGCTGCGCCGCTTGGATCGAGAGATGGAGCAGCTGCGCTTGGCCAGCGAGCCTCGGGTTTGGAACGACCGACCCGCGTACGCTACTGAGAACCGCGTCCGGAGCCTAAGGAGAGTAGAGGTATGGAGCGACGCTCTCGATTCAGGAGTAGCCTTACAGCGAGGACTGAGGGAGAAGGAGGGCTGGATCGCCATGGAAAGGGCGCGGAGACCGATGCGCCACTGGGGATTACCCGCGCTGAAGCGGGGCGCTAGGGACGCGCCCATTGCGGATGACCAATTCATAGGAACTTGGATCAACGGCGCTTCTGAAGGAGTCTACCTTCTCTATTTGTTGACAAGAGTGCCTTGTTTCGTAATTCACGAGTTTCCTCGTGGAGAAAGCGCGTCGACCGCGATCACGCCATGGCCGACCACCTTCCTCAACTTCGCGGACGGCACGGAGGTTCCCGGGCTCGTTCATCTCGGCGCTTATGAAGTCCGCGCGCAGGAGGAGCCTCGCGCGCTCGAAGCTCCCTTCCTTGGACAGGATGGCCGCGCGTTGGAAGCTTGTCCTTCCCGACAGTCCAACGCTGCGCGATCCGCGTCCCTATACTGCTCAATGCTTGACGCCCCGGAGCTGCCCCCTCCTCCCGCTCGGATGGTGCCGATGGGTAGCAACCGTTACGTCGCTAGCGATAGCGAACCGACTCGGTGTTCGCCCTCGCCAGCTTCGACGTGGGTAGCGCCCTACGTTCCTCAAGCGGCTCCGTCTTCTCCGCTGTCTTCCCCGCCCCGGCTAGCTTCGCCACCGCCACCTACTCATTCAGAAGCCTTCCCGGAGCGCTCGGACTCGCCGCGTCAGGCCCCTCTACCCTACGTACCGCCCGCTCCCGATGCCGAGAAAAATAAGTACTTAGCGCCTGGCCTCCTACGCAGGCAGGTAGATAAGTCCCGAGTGGAGTGGATAGTTCCTCCACCTATCGCTAAGGCTGCGGGAAGGAGTAGCGGGGGCCGCTACGAGCTCGACGAGTACAATGACGAGCCGGCGTGGATGTACCGCGGCGCCAAAGTGAAGGTGTCGGCCTCCTCGACTTGGTACGACCGCGAGAACGGGCGACGCCTGCACTTCGGGCGCTATACACCGGAAGAAGGAGTCCTCGACGATGCGGCATTCGGAGCCCCCGTCCCCCGGTACCCTTTCTTCATCATGGATGGGGAGATTGCGAAGCCACAGCGCGCGTCCCGCTGGATGTACAGGACGGCGGCCCCTGCTCGGGGAGACGCAGGCAAGCGTGCAGTCACCCCTCCGCCCACGAGGCTGCCATGGGCGCCCGGGTGCGGACCTTTGCCAAAGAAAGGCAAGGATTCGGGGAAGGGAAAGGGGAAGGGGAAGGACAAGGCCGACACGAGCGACGAGGACGACTCGGACCAGGGGATGGACCTCGACGACGTCGCGCCCGCTCCTGCAGTCACGAACGTGGTCGTAGTGGAGGGACTGGACGAGAATCTCGGTGCCATCGGGTTTCATGCGTTGGCTCGGGACGCGTTATCCCGTAGCGGCGTACGTTCGCTAGTCATCATCCACACTCGTAGGATAATGTGGCTGAGAATGGATGATGCGTCCGCAGGACAGCGCGCGTTCGGGGGGCTACGCTCGTTGGGGTCAGACCTCCGTGTGGAATATCGGGCGAACGAGGAGTTCGACGAGGCGACAGGGTATACAGCGGATGTATGGACTCCGGAGGTGGAGGAAGATGGAGCTGCCGATGCGGGACCACCTCCCCCGTACATGCCGGGGGCGTTCGGGCCAGGACCGTCAGACATTTTGGGTGGACCGATTAGCGCTGCCATTCTGTGCGCGCCGCCACATCCTGCCTCTCCCGACCGCCGCAGCCGGCCTCCGACCTCATCACCGTGGATCTCGAAGTCCTGGAGTCCTTCCTGGCGACTGTGAGAATCCCTCGCTCCCTCCTGGAACCATACTCGCCTTCCCCGTCACCGCCTCCGGACGTGATGGTGCCATCGGCGGGAATGTCTCATCTGACTATGACGCCCCTTCCGCCCTCGCCATCACCGACGCCGCTGCCACCAGTATCCGTGCGGCCATCGCCATCACCACCACCCCAACACCCACGAGCTGCCTCGCCACCGCATCGCCAACCGCCAACCGAGCCCCGAGCCATGAGGCTCCCTCTAAACGCGCGGTTAACTGACGCCAGCGTGCCACCACGGGTACCCTTGTTGGACCGTATCGCCAACCCTCCCGTGCCGCTGGCAGGAAGGTTAACCGACCCGCCGCTATCTGCTCGGATAGGAGCCCCTCCCCTTCGGAATCGCCTGAGCTCCCCGCCGCGCAGTCAGAAGCGCGGCTACGAGGACTTGGGCGGTGACACGCCGCTAGAAGGCGAGCTCGAGCCGAAAAAGCGGAAGATGCGAGGTGTCCGCTCCGGGAAGGGGGAGCAGAGGAAGAAGAAAGCAAAGGCAGCGCGGGAGGCCCGCGAGGCCGCTAGCAGAGCTTCTACACTGCCAGCGGCGGGAACGGTAGTTACGATGGAGATCTCCCTCGTCCCCTTCGAGGCAAGCTCGGACGCGCAAGAACAAGAGACGCCGTCTTCTTCCGAGCAGCCTGGGACGATGGAAGACGTCCAACCGGTGGCTACCAGCTCGAGAGTGCTCGTGGAGGATCTGGAGGACGGGGAGATCGGGGATGCCATGGACTGGGAGCAGGACTACGCCGAGGAGGACATGGATCCATAACGCCGGACAATATGAACGTACGCTGTCGCGTGGGGGGCTCTGTGACGAGGTAGCATACTTAGACACGACGAGCACACTGTATTTCACTTATATTCCTTACGTGTAGATATTTCGTTGTATAATTACGTACTAGCATTTTACGTAATCTATCTTTTATCTTTTGCTTCTAACCACGATGTACGAAGACTGAAGACCGACACCGGGAACACCCCACAACAGCCCTCGATGCCTGAGCACGCGTATAACTGCTCCACAACATCGGTGCTGCAGATGTCCCAGGTGTGGGTCACACACCCCCTGGTCGATGGTTCACAACGGTGGCGGGAGCACCCGAGCCGGCGGCTCCCGGCCTCTTACCTCGCGAGCGCTGCGTCCACGGACTGCGCGCTCGCGAGTCTCTCTTCAGCAACAAGAAGCCTACGAGACCCGCATCACACGGATGGACGACATCTGCGACCTGCTGGAGGAAACCCAGCAGCGCATTTTTCGTCTTGAAGCCGCGCGGGAGACGGACCGGAAGTTGATGAAGATGTGGGCGCGGAACGTGGAGGGACCGGGGAGAAATCTCCTCTCGTGAATACCTCGAGGAGCTCGACGTCTCGCTCCAGGACACACCACTGGCCTCAGCAGTCGACGACATCCGGAAATGGATCCGGAGACAGAAGACCACGTCCATCTGCGACTCGGAGGACACGGACGACGATAGAGTGGATGGGAAGGGCGATCCGGAGAGCGAAGACGAACCGGAGGACGAAGAAATGCCACCGGCGGAGGACATCGGACGTCCCGAGGAGCCGGAGCAACCTGACGCACAAGGCGGAACGGAGGCGATGGAGGTGGATGGTCCGATGTACGGACCCGAGCTGGAGCCCACTCACACGTCAGCCGAGGTTGGTCCGTTCGTGGAGGTCGCTCCGGGCGAATTCGTCCAACCCGTTCTGCCAGAGCCGAAGGTAAAGGAGGAACGAGGCGCGGAGCTTGGTATGTCGGACGCGGAGTACGAGCGCCACATGCTGGAGCTCTCGGCAAGTAGGACGAAGAAGAAGCAAGAAGCGACGGAGAAGGTTGAAGAGGCGAAGAAGAAAGCGGCTGCCCTCGCGGAACACATACGCCAGCTCGAGGTCGAGAAGAACGTGTTATTGGAGAACGCGAATGCGGAGGCGGCCAAGGTGAAGCAGGAAGAGGAGGAGAATCGGATCCCCCTCGAAGCGCTTCCGTTCGGAAGCGAACTCGAGGGTTATCGGCTCATCCGGGACATCGACGGCCAAATCATCTACGAGATGCTCGATGACGAGGAGCCGGTCGCTAGTGGTTCGGGCACGCAGCCGGAGCCGGAGCCGAAGGAGCCGGAGGAATCGCAGGCCGAAGGAGGGGAAAAATGAACGATTAAAATACGGACGATTGTAAATCAAAAACGGACGTTTTGTAGAATAACTTCTTGAGTTCAAAATAAATGTTTTCTTGGTCATGAAGCGCGTAGAGTCGCCGACGAGACGGAGTAAGACCGGAGGGATGTGACCGGAGCCGGAAGCTCAAAGTCATTCCCATTCGGGTCCGGGCTTGTCCGGATATCGCTCGTGAAACTCTGCTAAGAGCTCCGGAGCGTCCAAATCGAAAGCCGGAACCCACTGGTACTGTTGTCCGGTCGAAGATCATCCGAGCCATTCAACATAGTACCGGAGCGGACAACGACGATAACGTCGGTCGATCTTGGAGTCGAGTATTGTTGATAGTTCGAAATGTTCGTCTCCGTCGATAATCTCGACCGGTCCGGGTGGAACTTGTTCGCGCCCGGGGAATGGATTCGGGAAATGTGGTTCTAGCGCTAAGACGTGAAAAACGGGGTGAATGCGCGAAAGGGCTTTAGGAAGACGGATTCGATAAGACGTGCCGGAGGTTTTCTCAATGACTTCGTATGGTCCGAAGTGCGTTTCGGAGAACTTCTCCGTTGGCCGGGTGGTTGCAATGAACTCGGTCGACACAAAAACATGATCTCTGACCTCAAGGATCGGGTCCGGAAGATGCTTTTTGTCAGCAACTTCCTTGTAACGCTCCGTAGCAATTGTAAGTTGCGCACGGAGGTATTCGTGGACGGATTGGAGGTCATAGACGTAGTCCCGGGCTTTGTCAACATCCTTGCCCTGGATCGTAGTCTCGTGGAAAGTGAGTGCCAGATGATAACCCTTGTTAGCGAAGAACGGAGATACGCCGGTCGATGCGTTCGGAGCGTTGTTGAGCGCGAACTCTCCGAGAGGAAGGAGCTCGGCCCAGTCGTCCTGTTGATACGCACAATACATCCGGACGTACTGTTCGAGGGTTTGGTTTATGCGTTCCGTCTGACCATCGGCCTCCGGATGGTGGCCGGACGTAAAGTGCATGGTCATATTGAGTAGTTCACCCAATGCACGGAAGAAGGCGGAGACGAATTCCGTGCCACGGTCGGAAGTGACATGGGCCGGGACTCCGTGTTTGGAAAAGACATGAATGAGGAAGTGCCGGGCGAGTTGCACGGAGGTGATATGGAAATCACAGGGGAAAAGTATAACCTGCTTGGATGCACGATCAACGATGACACAAATGCAGTTAAACTCACTGGAGAAAGGAAGGTTTTCAATAAAGTCAATGGAAATGGAATGCCAAGGACGGAGGGGAACCGGAAGTGGACGGAGAAGACCGTACGGCTTGTGCCGAGGGGCCTTGTTGCGCTTGCAATGAGTGCAGGATTTGCAATAGTCTCGGACGAAGTTCCACATTTCCGGCCAGGCATAGTCGCGCCGGACGAGGGCCAGCGTACGATTCTGTCCGAAATGGCCGGAGAGTATGTGATCATGCTTGTTTTGTAAAACACGTACACGGAGAATGTCCGGAGAGTTGACGGAAACCTGCGGGACATAGATCCGGTTGTTAAGAAGTAGAAGTCCGGTTGGATCTGTGGTCCAGCGCGAGCCGGAAGCATCGGACGCCGCGGATGCAAGTCCGGAAGTAGCGGCTGGGTCGTTCGGATAGTGGGAAATGATGTCGCAGTGAAGC
Organism: Mycena galopus ATCC 62051; assembly: GCA_014925785.1. NCBI lineage: Eukaryota > Fungi > Basidiomycota > Agaricomycetes > Agaricales > Mycenaceae > Mycena > Mycena galopus. Next base: position 8,841 of record WIQG01000249.1, read on the forward strand.
TCATCAACATCCATGACGACGGAGGCTCGGAGACAAACGTCTTCAAGGTAAGTAGCGTTAAGCGATGCAGATAATTGATCGGACGTGAAAATGGGCCGGAAGTTCTGAGGATTGATTTGGCTGAAGGCCGTATCCCCCTCTTTCGGATAGACATCCCATCGTCTAGTCAAAGCATCGGGTTTACCTCCGAGTTTGCCCGGTCGGAACCGGATCACCATATTGAAATGGCAGAGATATTCGGACCAGCATACTTGCCGACAGGTAAGGGTTTTCGTCGTTGCGAAGTATTTGAGGTTCTTGTGGTCCGTGACAACGTCGACAACTAAAGGAGCCCCCTCGAGATAATGACGCCAATGAGTAAAGCAATCAAAAATAGCAAGGAGTTCCTTATCGTGAGTGTCGTAGTTGAGCTCCGGAGCCGTAAGTGTCCGGCTCCGGAAGGCGACAGGGTGAAGTTCCCCGTCATCTCCGGTGATGGAGAGGATGCCCGCGATAGCGTAGTCGGATGTGTCCATTTCGACCGTGATCTGACGGCCGGGAATCCAATGGTGGAGGACTGGAGCATCTGTAAACGCGCGCTTGAGTGTCGAAAGCCGTTTGGCGAGCGAGTGACCAGTCCCACTTAATAGCGGTACGGGTAAGCCGGGTGAGTGGAATGGTAATGCCGGAATAGCCGTAGATAAAACGCCGGTAGAAGTTACAAAAACCGAGGAAGGACTGAACGTCCTTAACTTTCCGAGGGACGGGCCAATCTGTGATGGCAGAGATCTTGTCCGGAGCCATCCGGAAACTGTCCGGAGAAAGAACATAGCCCAGATATTCGCAAGTAGTAACACCGAACTCGCATTTGGGAAGTTTGCAATACAAACCGGCTTCCCGGAGGCGCCGGAGCACCTCCCGGACGTGAGCGGTATGGTCGGACGGATCGTCGGAGTACACCAAGATGTCATCGAGGTATACCACGACATAGACGTCCAACAGATCCGCGAACAGCGTATTGAGGAAACGCTGAAAGGCGGCGGGAGCATTGGACAAACCTTCCGGAACAACCCGGAAGTTGTAGGAGCCGTAGCGTGAGCGAAATGCGGTTTTGTACTCATCGCCCGGGGCAACCCGGAGTAGATGGTAGGCATGCCGGAGGTCGAGCTTGGTATAGATACATGCTTTTCCTGGTGCGTCGAGGAGATCCGAGATCAGAGGAAGTGGATAACGATCCTTCGTGATATGGTTCAATCCACGGTAGTCGACGCAAAGCCGGAGACTTCCGTCCTTCTTCTTAGCGAAGAGGATAGGAGCGCCATGGGAGGAATGAGACGGATAGATAAAGTCCGCCTTCAAGTTCTGATCGAGGAACTCCCGGAGCGCCAAAAGTTCGGCCGGAGAAAGTGAATAGATAGGACCGACCGGAGGTTCCGCGTCATCGACGGTCTCGATCTTCAGATCGAACTCGCGATGGGGCGGAAGATTATAAGCCTCCGATTCCGAAAAGACATCGGCGAAGTCGTGGTATTCGGCCGGAATGCCGGACAAGTTAGCGAAGTCCGGCTCGGCCGAAGATTTAAAACCTAGACTCTCGTCGGTCGGCGTAGCACGCAGAGTATACTGGATGGTGCTTTTATCGCGAATGATAGCGCGGAAAGCAGCAGCGTTGACCATAGACACAAGCGGGGCAGTAGTGAACGGACGAGGCGCGGGGGCCTCGGGTGGCGCCGGAAACAGTGCCGGAGGAATCTCCATAGAAGGAGCAGGTCCGGGTGAAGACGTCAGCAGTATAGACGGAATGAGAGCCGGGGTTGCCAGATGCTCCATATCCTCCGTAACTGGAGGGACCGCAACAAAGGCCGGAGTGATCTCCGGGTGTGTCGACACAGTAGACTCGTCGTAAACAGGGCTGAACTTTAGTGAGGCGTTGCGCCAGTCAATCAACAGATTGTAGCGGCGTAGCCAATTTAGTCCAAGAACCAAGTTGCAGGCGGAGTCCAGACGGGTGACGTAAAATTCCATAGAATGGACATCGCCGGAAGGAAACCGGGGCAATAATTGCAGTTGCCAGTTTATGATAGATGAGGAGCCGTCGAGATACCGGAGCTTAACCGGAGGGACCGCGTACGGAGAATACCCATTAGATTCGCAAACTCGAGTAGACACAAAACAGTGCGAAGAGCCGGAGTCGATGAGTGCCCGTAAGCGGGAGTTGAATCCCGCGGCAACTCGTTGTACAAAAGACGGACGCAGGGTTAGGCCCGTGTCCGGAGTAGGAAAACCGGACAGAATGCCGGAAGGAGAGATAAAGTCTGCGGAGAGTAAAGATATATCAAGATCGATGTAAAAGGCATTAGGAGAGAGAGTGGACGCGTTGAGAGTAACCTCTGGAAGCACCACGGAGTCAACACAGCTCGGACCAGGTGTGGAGGGTTCCGAGCCGCTGTCTAATTTTTTGACTCGGGGGTAGAAGAGGCATCAGCGGCAGGCGCAGGCGGATTAGAAACATTTCCAGCCTTGCCTTGAGCATTGCCTGGACGCTTCCGGCAATCGGCTGTCTTGTGGCCTTGACCACCACAGAACATGCAGAGGTTGTTCTTCATGCGCTGCTTGCGCTCCTCGGGCTTGAGCTTACCGGAGGAGTCGAGCTTGGCCGCGTACGGTTTCGGAGTCTTTGATGACCTGGAGGCCTGACCCGCGTTGCCGGACGTAGCCGGAGGAGTAGTCGACGGAGGATTGGTCTTGGCCAGAGGGTTAGAATTACCTCGGCCCTTGCCCTTTCCCTTGGACTTCCCACCACGACCACCGCCACCTTGACCTCCGGCCAGAGGAGAGCCGGAGGCGTCTCCGGAAAACTTGCCGGAGAGTGGCGGATTGTTGGAAGCGCGCTCCGCAGCTTTTTCGGCCTGTCGACGATGGTAGCGCTGGCTGATCTGCGAGGCGTAAGCCTTGAGTTCGACAAGTGAAGCCGGAATCTGGTTTTGCGCGATGGTGTCCTTGATGCGACTGGGGAGGCCCCTGTAGTATGCCCGGAAGAGGGCGGCCTCGTTGTATCCCGTCATAACCGCGTGAGTGTCGAACTCGAGCTGGTAAGTAGCCAGCCGGTCACCCGGCTTCATGGAAAGCGTCTCCAAAGAGATCTGGGCGTCCCCGAAGGGGTCGTGTGGACCGAAGTTAGTCGCGAGCTCCTGTACAAATAGTCCCCAGTTCGCATCCCAATGCGGAATGGGCGCAGTACCGCTCGCATAGATGTTGGGCATAAACCACTGCAGAGTGGTGCTCCGAAGATACGACCGGACGTAGAAAATCTTATCTTCGTCGCCCGGGAAGTCTTGTGGGCGTTCCGTGATGTGCAGATAAATCTGCGACATGAAAGTGGCGAATTTCGTCGGGTCCAAACCATCGAATGTGTCCGGAGCCTTGAAAGCGGTACGAGTGGAGCGAGGAGGAGCGACAGAGTTCTGTGCGAGGAGAGCCATAGCCTGTGCCATTTGTTGCACGGCGAAATCGAGCTGCGGGTTGTTCGGAGCGGGAATGTGAATTGCCGGACCCGGAGGTCCGGGGGGACCGGGAGGACCTGGAGGCAGCGCCGGATTTACCCTTGTCAACGGGAGCCGGAGTAGCCGGCGGAGCAGTGTGCAGTCGCGAGCCGATCGTAGTAGGCGAGGGCGCGACAAATATTGTCTGCCCGGTATAGATCGGAGGGACCGGAGCGATCGGTTCGGTCGTCTCCAATGGGTCGATATCTTCCGGTACCTCCACAATGGTAGCAGTGTGGACCGGATGATGAAACATACGACGATCTGGGGTAGGAGAAGATATGCCAGTACCGGAGCCACGATCATACTCATTAAAATCCATCACCTCGGGGTAAACTGATCCGGGGTATTGGGAACTGACCGGAGATTGGCTGAACTGCCGGAAAGCAGCTCCACGGTTTTCTGGGTCGAGAAGCGGTCTTGACCACATGGCCGGAGCATGCGGCCGAAGAGGACGCGCATCCGGTTGAAAATGCGGTTGGGACCATTGAACCCGAGGGTCAATAGGTGGTGAGAGCATGGGTGGCTGAAAACCAGAGGTAGATTCAATGGGCTGCTGGCCCGGTGCCTGAAGCGGAACGATGGCGCTGAACTGGCGCGATCAACAACGATCTTGGGCTACATCCGGAGTGGGAACGAGGTGAGCGTAAGACATGGGAAGAAGCCAAATTAATTTGAGTTGATAATACTGTTATATCCGTGTCCGGAAAGAAAAGGAAACGGCCGGAAGGACGGATGGCCGGAAAGCCGGAAGGCCAGATGGGCCGGAAGGACGGATGGCCGGACGAAGTGTCGGGGGCCGGACGAAGGTCCGGATGTAAAGCGATACCACAAGAGTATAAGGGTACACCAATTAACTTGGCTCCGAAGGTCAGATAGAGAATAGGACAGAGGTCGGACGACGGAGCAATGCGGAGGCAAAGCACATTAATTATCAACTGAGGTTACATCCGAAGTAAGTACGTATTTATACTAAGTACGGAGATAGTCCGGATGCGTTCGGAGAAGAAGTAAAGACAATAGGAATAAGCAAAGACAATAAAGACAATAAGGAATACATGTGGGGCATAAGTCATATGGTCAAAGAAGGGGAAACACTCAGTAAATCTTCATTGCGTAAAAACCCCGAGGGCGTGCGTCAACGACCAAGGTCGGACGCAACAGCTAGTGAGACGGACGCGAGCCGGAGTTCGGATGACGCGTCCGAAAGGGAGGAGAGTCGGATCCGAGGATCCGGACGGAGGACGGAGCCGGATGGTGTAGGAGTTGCATGGTCGTAACAATGTCCGGGATGGCCGAAAATTTTTCTTTTGAATAAAGGTGATTTTTGCACACATCAAACAAAGTCCGGTGTGACCTGTGACTGAACTTACGGTCGAAATGGTACAGTAGTTGAGGTGTGTTTTCCCTGTGACAGACTCTTATTTACCATTTCCGTTTGTATTTGTATCGTTTTTATGGGCTCTGGTGACGCAAGAGCACACGTGTCAGCCATCCCGATCGCAGTATATAAACCCAGACAATGGACATATAGGGGACTTCCCTTTTCTTTCTCCCACATCTTTCTCTCACCTGAGTTCGAGTCCGAGGCACTTATCATCAAGAGTTCGAGTACGAGAGGTCCAGAGAGCGACCTGAATCGAGAGACGAGTCCATTCAGAGCAAGTTATCCAGTTGTCTCAGTTATTACAAGCGCTACTCTATCCTTGCAGCCTAGGGTATATAACCGACCTTCTCCCTCTGGTCCACCGAGCGACCGACCCCTTCTTCTACAGTGGAGCCCACCGCGAGGGCAGAAGGTTTTCCGTGCTTCTATACCAGCTGCGTGTTTCATCCCCCGTTTTTCCTCATTGCTCCTAACGTCCAGGACCCTTGACAATGGCGACACAGAATGTTCTTGTAAGGGCAACCTCAGCTCGGCGCGTGAGCGCGGGAACTAGCGGGAGTGTTATATGCATGTAAAAAGTGCATATAATCATGTATATATAGTCCGCAGCCTATGACAGGATTAACCTGTCATAGTGGCCTTTTGGCTCAGTTGGTTATCGTGCTAGCTGTGGACACGTGACATAACAGTATGACAGGTTGATACCGGTCGCGAGTTCAATCCTCTTGGGTGGCATTCTTTTTCAGGCCTGGAGAACCTGGAATAAGTTGTCATCATTTGATCTCGGCAACGTCCGGCAGGTCGATCATGTGACCTGGGGGTCTCCTATATATCATGTGGTCATTGAGTGCACACCCGGACCTTCAAGTCCGGTTTCTGAGGTTCCGTCCTCATTGGGAAAAATCATCCCACCCTGGATCATTCTGATCCAATTGCGGGTCATTCCGACCCAGGTCCTTTCCGGACCATCCGTGCACTTCGAGGGCTCAGTGTCCTAAAGGGGGGATACTGTTATATGCATGTAAAAAGTGCATATAATCATGTATATATAGTCCGCAGCCTATGACAGGATTAACCTGTCATAGTGGCCTTTTGGCTCAGTTGGTTATCGTGCTAGCTGTGGACACGTGACATAACAGGGAGAATCCGAAGTAAACTCAATTCATGGTACTAAATACAGAGTTCTAGAATACGCACCTAGCGGGAGAATCCGAAGAGAAGAAAGGATAAAGATTCTCACGCTAGGCGAGGTTTTTATAGGTACTAGCCAGTAGCACGTGTCCGAAGTGATCGGCAGTGATCCCGAGCTTGATCGCATAGTACGTTCCAGTGCGAGCGGCCGGACGAAGGGGGATGAAGGGGAATGGAGTCCGGAGGGCCGGAGGACGACGTTCCGGGCGAGGGCGGACGTTCGGGTGACGCAGGACGGACGGGAGAGGCCGGACGCGGAGTAGGCGTTGGACGAAGGATCGGACGAGGCCGCGGGGCAGTGCGATGGGCCGGAGCCGGGCGGACGGATGGACAGACGGACGGACGGGCGGTTCCCCTGACAGTTCTTCAAGTACCCATGCCGTCGTCTCGTTCAGCTAGCGCCCCGCGCTTCGAGGGCAAAGAAGTTACCAGCTTTCTCACTAGTATTGTCCAGCATGGCGCAAACGCTGGCATTACCGATCTCAACAAGCTTGTTTCCTACATTCTCGAGTATTCTACTGAAGATGTCAAGCAGCTGATTCGTTTCATGCCAGAATTCGATCCCGAGGTATCCGGAAAGTCTTGGACCGCCGCTAAAGATCAGCTTATGCTATTATATGGCTACGCTGAGCGAGTTCCGGATTATGCTGAAGGATTTTATTGAGAAAAGCTACGCTAGTTTTCCCTTCTCCAACATGGCAGATGTTACTAATTACTAAAGGTTCTTGTCTCAAATCGCCGTTCCCCTCATCAAGAAAGGGAAGATTCCCACCACGGAGCGCGACTTTTATTTTGTTGCAGGCCTTCCGAAGGACGTCAAGGATTGGTTTCTTACCCAGGGACCCGATGCGAAACGCAAGCACTCGGCTCTGCCGAGTGTACCAGAGACTATCGCTATCTTGAAGAAACGTTTCGACGAGGATTCGCTTGCGTTCCAGCCGTGGACCCAAGAAACGAAGGCGAGTTCGATTCAGCCTCTACCATCCACCACTTACCCTCCTGCGATCTCTGGCGCCGGCAATTCGCATGTGCCTACGACCTCGGTCGACGATATCGCGCGCCAACTCGAGAGGCTCACCTTGGCACTCAACGCCCAATCCAATAACACCGGAGCATCGAACGGCGGAAATCAACAATCGAATGCCCAACCGAGTCAAAACCAAGGCGGCCAGATGAAAGCGCGTAGGTGTTTCATGTGTGGTAAGGTTGGAACTCACCATCTAGGGCTGCGGAATTGCAACGAGACTCAGGATTTGTTGAATGCGAACGTCATTCGCTACGACTTGAATACATCCCGGTACGTTCAGGCGGACGGATCTGACTTACCACGTACTCCTCCAGGCTATCCGGGAGGAGTGGCTGATTATATGCGCGCCCTGCGTTCGGGAAACAACCAAAACGCGAACCCGCCTGTCGCGAGAACAAGTGCGATTGTTCTGCCTGAGGCTGTGGCAGCACGACGTCGCACCTTACAAATCCCCTCCTCAGTTCCTCTTCCGCCGAAGACCATGCCAATTTCTGTACTCATCTCATTTGATTTAGCACCAATTTCATTTCATGACGACCTCGTGGATTTGGATGCCAAAATTTATACAGTGACAGAGCCTACAATGGACATAGAAAACTTCCTCCCCTCGCTCATGTTACCGACACGTCCCTTGCTGCAAAAAATGGTCAAGGAGTTTGACCAGGCATGATTTGATGGACACAAATCACTTCGACTCTGGTTTGAGCCAGAAATTCTCTATCCATTTTGGGCTTTGTCGTACTGGGCCGAAATGTTTGACGCATGTGAAGCCAAAGACAAATGGACCAATGCGCAAAGGTGGTGGAGCCAAACGGGTGGAACAGACGAGGAAAAGGGGACTTATGGAGTGTCGTAGGATGGCAAGGCAGTATTCGCGGCCCCAGCTCCGGGAAGCCAGTGGAAATCCTGGCCAAACTGTTCTCGGATCAATATCTAGACAACCAGGTTATCGACACACTGCTCACCCTACTGTCCCTGCGCTGCAGAAGCGACGGCGGGAAGAGTTTGATTGTCGGCACCACATTTGCGGATTTCATTTGCCTGCTTCCTCCTGTAATTGGTGGAGTTCCAACAGGGCCAATCGTTTCCATCACAAGCGGCCAGCGGTACTTGAAGACATACGGGACTCAGTTTCAAAACACCGATCACCACCAGTTGTACACCATCCTGTACCGCCCACCAAAACATTGGACATCGTGTTTGATTGATTTCAGCACCAAACAAATCCGATATGGTGACGGCTTGAAGTGGGATCGTCCACAGGATTTTTTCGAGGGTTTGCAAGCTTGGACAGCCAAATTTGAGCCAAATACCGTGGCGCGGAGTTCAGCATGACAGAGGACCTGCCATTATTGCTGTCAATACAATCGCCCACAACATATTCGGTGACGTACTTTGGACAGAGCGAAAGGCAAAAACGACGTGCATGAAGGCATTCTGCAACATTGTACAGCATTACTATTCTCAATCAGCAGAGGTTAGCCTTTAACATATGGGCTTAATTTGAACTGACAAAGTTCCAATAGCACTCAATGTCCCATCCGCGGAGAGTCGACGGCAGTGATTTGGCTGAGAACCTGCTCGCAGTTGATATCAATATAAATAAAGATCTACTGGCAAGCGCTGCGACAGCTCAAGAGTCCGGGAGTCCGAAGATACGCAGATGGACGGGATAACAGAAAGTCCAGTTGCATCGTTTGAGTCTCCGAGCCGCACTAATGGTGCAAAGAGGAGGAGAGAGAACACGGTGGACATCGAAGAGAGGAAGAAGATCGCCAAAATAGGGGCAAAGCCGGGCCGGACATCTCCGCATCCTTTCTTCGCTTCCGTCTCCGAGTTGCATCCAATAAATTCCATTTCAAAGCCTTCCAAAGTTGTTTCCAAGAAGAAGGTTAAAGGGAAACCCAATGCCCCATTCCCTGCCGTGGGTTTGAGCCGCACCGCTACCACCGCTCGACGGATGAATGAGGATGTGAGGAGCGGTACTTTTGTACCCAGCGCAGCAAAGACGAAGAACTTCCAAAACAAGTCCCGAATGTGGGACAGTGAATGCGGATTCAAACCCACTTGCACACTGGTACAATGTTCCCATTGCAAGGCATGGAAGAAGATGTCGAAGCCATACAACACAAAGTACTTCAGAGCACACCAAGTCTGGAAATTGCTCCCCTCCTGCACCCATACCCGATCCTTCTACCCTCCCCATTTCCAATTTCTTCACCAAGTCAGTAACACGTCCCAAGCCAAAGGAAAGACCGCAGAAATTTTTGGTACCTTGTCCCGGGCTTACCGCAGTACACGACAAGCGTGTTGCCAGCAGTTATTTGGATTGAACAGTCGCTATGGGTGGAGGGGCTCATGCTCCTAGCCATTACAGCAACAAAATCTTCAAGAAAGATAATAGGGCTCTCAGTTTGACTCTGCCCAGATCCACGACCGAACCTGGCGGAATGATACCAGTCCAGGTATTGGCTACCTTTGCCACAAACTGCCTGAAGACTGTCGAAGTCATGACCCTTTCTGCCATTGTGAACCCGTGCAATGAATGCACCCTCATTTTCCGTTGAAAGCATACCAGAACTCACTCAGAAAGCCGGCACTGGATCCATGTAACCTGAAATTTGTTCCCCTCATCAACCAGAACTGTCAGGGGAACCCCCCGTCCGGCCCTAAGTCCATCTGTCTGTCCATCCGTCCAGCTCCAGCCCATTGTACTGCCCCATGCCCTCATCCGATCCTTCGACTGGAGCCCCCTGCTCATCCGGCCTCTCCTCCGATCTCGCCCGTCCGTCCGGCCTTCCATCCGGAATCCCCGTCCGCACTCCGAGCTGCGCCTCTGCCCGGAACGTCACCCCTCATCCCTCTGGACTCTGTTCCCCCTCTTTCCCCTTCGTCTGGCTGCTCGCATTGGGACACGCTATGCGATCAGGCCAGGGACCATTGCCGATCACTTTGGACACGTGCTACTGGCTAGTACCTAATTGTTATATAAACCTCGCCTAGCGTGGGAATCCTCGGCTCTGGACTGTTCCTATGAACCAATTCTTGCCAGGAGAGTCGGGTTGGGGGTCGTTTTTATGGTGGGCCATATGCTGGTGGTTGGTGGTTGAAGTTCGTGCACGTGCTATGACACAATGCATTGATAGATATTTACTTTTGATGACGACGAGTAGTATGGCTGTAATTCTGTTACATGGATTTTCCCGGAGATTTTAAAGCTACAAAACAAGGTGTTGTGTAATCCACTGAAACAAGGTCCTCAATATGGTCAAGAAGGAGCTTCACATACAATGATAGGAAGATCTATTAGCCACCAAATAGCCACCAGATGGAGTGGCCACTTGTGTGTGCATGCCTGATGAGCCACCAGGTGGCTTCTGGTGGCTGTGCGCAAGCTTCCTATTCCCCAGTTTTGGCCTTGAAAGATATGGTGAACATTGTATTTATTGAGGAATCCCATATGTTTTTGGCTCTATCAATGATTCCCTCAGTTATACGTGTTGTCCTTCCCAATATATCAGACCACTAGGACATGTTTCGGCATGCTAGACAGCTTTCGGTGTAAAAATAGCCCAAAAGCAGAAAATTCCAAATACAGAATATTTTCATGGATTTCTTTCTATCACCAATTGCGTATGAATTAGCTGAATAGATCTGTATAGTTTTCATGTGAATCGGTGAAGAACTGACTGAGATATTGGGAATTCTTTGCAAACATCGCAAAACAAAGATTTTTGATCTGTGCCTTCGGTACTGCAATTAGCTGTAAAAGCCAAGCTGCTTTTCAAAGGATCGGTGTCAAATGCTGAATGGTCGTGCATCCCAGCCATCTAGATCCCGGATGGTGGAGGGGCCAGCGTTTCCCCAGGACAAGAGGTGGGAGGGCCCTGAATGACCCTCCAAATTGCTCGAAATGTTGTCCGCAAACCGTGGCTGGAGTGGCACTGATGGGGGGAGTATGGGGAAGCCAAGAAGAAACGAAGGCCGAAATTCCAAGCAATGGCAAAGTCGCGAAGGAAGAACAACATGGAGGGGAAAGAAAGAGCGAATTGCTGCGGAAAGAGGGTGAGAACCGAGACAGCGGCACAGGGTCACTGAATAAATTCAGAACCCGACACCCACATTTCAGGGAGGAAAAGTCTATCAAGCAACGTAATAGAAGCGCTAAGCGGGTTCTGGATCTGAAGCAGATCAAGAACCCCAAGGTAATGGCATGACACCAAGATGCTGCTGGCAATCAAATTACCTCGGTGGGAAATGACAGATAGGGGTGGAGAGCAGGGTGTGGAACCCAAGAAAAGGAGACGAAGAAAACTGGTTGAACAACAGAGGGGCAGAAATTCAACAACATGGGGAGTCGAGCACCAAAGACAAAGGGGGCGCCGGCGCGGCAATAATCGACAAGCAGTGACAATAAGCTCTGTGACCATGGCTGGAGTTTGCAATCTGGACAATGGGACCACATCAAGGGAGAAGGCTGGAGAATTTGGAGAGCGGGTTCCCAAATGAAGAAGACAGGAGGAGGCCTTCGCAGGTTGTAACCAATGGGCAGTGACAATAACCCCCATGACACAAGAAATTTTCAATTAAAACACGCCTTGGCAGGAGATATGGAGGGACAGGAGAAAAAGACTACGGGTCATTGGGGACAACAACCTTGAAGAGAGGGGGTGATGTGATGAATCGCCCGGGTTCCAAGTTTTTCGCACGACCTGTCTGTACGCGTACAGCCGGGACTCTCATGACACGACCACGGGACCTTCTCACAGTTGAAACCTGATTGCGGGTTTCAAGGACTTGGGTACAGGAAGACATTACAGCCTTTTGCGGAACTTAGGGCGCAGACTGTTTTTTTTTTTTTTTCAATGATTTTTGCGTCGGATGGCTCTCCTAAGCTCAATTCTCAATCATTTTCCTTTAGAATATGCTCATTAAGTTTGCATTGAAAGGCCGGAGGGCATGGTATCCTCGGATTTTCTGATGGCCAATCAAATTGCCTGATTGGGAAAATATCCTATGTTTTGAGTAGGATGGCTGTAGCATTAGCTACCGTTGTACAATTGGTCTGATTTTTTGATACAATGGGCTCACAGATATACCAGAGGGCGCCATATGCCGGTATTTTCCACATGACTGATATTTGGCTCAAGACGTTGAAAAGAGAATTGGGTGTTGTCGTGATATAGATTGTGTCTGATCTATAGGTCACATTAAAAATACCCGCATATGGCGCCCTCTAGTATATCTGTGAGCCCATTGTATCAAAAAATCAGACCAATTGTACAACGGTAGCTAATGCTACAGCCATCCTACTCAAAACATAGGATATTTTCCCAATCAGGCAATTTGATTGGCCATCAGAAAATCCGAGGATACCATGCCCTCCGGCCTTTCAATGCAAACATAATGAGCATATTCTAAAGGAAAACGATTGAGAATTGAGCTCAGGAGAGCCATCCGATGCAAAAATCATTGAAAAAAAAAAAAACAGTCCGTGCCCTAAGTTCCGCAAAAGGCTGTAATGACCATTTACTCAACATTATAGGTGAAAGTGATTAAATGAACAACAAGAGATTATCGAGGAACTGACTCGGAATGCAGCAATTGAGCGTGATATATATATACTGTGTTTGTTCTGCATCACTGTATACTCAGTACCTCGGTGCATTCCGCAGAAATGGACAGCCAATACACCGGATGTGGTAGACAGAATATGAGGGCAGTCTTTTTTGTAGGCAGAGACTGCAAAAGGAATGAAATGTTTATGACACATACATGATTTATTTTTGACAAACCCACGGGAGAATGCCACATCGGAGTTATCGTAGGAAATACTATGAATCTACTGTCTTTATTAGTTTAGCAATGTATCAATGTATGAGGTAGGAAGGCACAGGGCGGCAAAGCAAAAGACCAGAATATATACACACGTGAGGTCGAAGCAAGCCGAGACTGCAACAAGAAAGCTGAACATAGGATGTTCAGGGCCAGGAGGCTGAAATTTAAAGGGGCAGCTGACAAAAGCAGCGGCAAGGAAGGGCAGACAATTGCCACTGTGATTTGGCCGCAGTGAGAAAGATGGAGCAGAGGGGTCCCTTGTTCCGAACCACCACCATGGTCGGAGTTCCCACGCACTCAGTGGCAAGGTGAGACAATTTTTCTGTGTGTAGCAAAGAAGACGAGGAACCTACCTCTGTCTGAGCTGTACACAGGAGTCTCGAGCTCACCGCTATCCTCTACAATGCTCACTCGGCAGCCTTGCCACTGTCTCGAGCCACTTCGAGCCACCCGCGTTCCCCGATCAAATTCTTGACAGGTGTCAGAATATTCGTGTCGTACAACTCTTTTCTCTTGTCGTACGTCTCCCCAACACCCGCCACCGTCTGCGCTTGAGGCGTCGGCGACGCAAGCATCGTGCCTCGCTCCTCGACGCCTTCCTCGGCGTCCTCTGTCTTTGTACCCTTGGCGACCATGATATTTTTAGCCGCAGTACAAATGTCCTTTGTAGGCAGAAGAAGGAAATCCTCAAAGGCATTCTCTCCCATGAAATAGCTTCTAACCATGAGGCCACGCCTAGACCTTCTCGCTTCCATGCCTGTCCCACCGCTGGAGCCGACTCCCACGGGCCCGCGTCTGCGCCTCTTGCGGTGAAAGACAGTCACTCCTAGTGCGGATGGATCACGTTCGAGAAAGGTTCACGAAGCTAACTTCTATGAAACCCAAACCCTAACCAAAACCACTCAACGACACCTTCCTTAATAGGAATGATAGTTTAAGTTCGGGGGTGTAGACCAAGTATTAGGTCAAATAGCCAAGTGCGTGCAGGTTTCAACCGTTCGAGAGAGTCTCGTAGTTGAGCGTGGTGCGTTTTGTTGGTTCGAGGAGCGCTTTCCTTTGTTCACGGATGAATGTAGGTTGCTTAGTATAAGAAACAGACTCAAAGGTCTGGCGTGGTTTGTTCCGAGGAACGGGTTTGTGCTAACACGTTGGATTAACAAGCTCGCAACGATGGTTTGCGGACACAGGGACACAGAACACAGGACACAGGACACACAAGAACATGTTCACGGACACAATGACAAGACAAACACAAGACACAGGACACAGACACGTTCACGGACACAATTCCACAGTTCAGGTTCACAAGTCCACATGGATATTAATCCAAACCACAAGTCACTTTATATCAGGTGAAAGAACAGTCGCGCTGGGCTACTGAGCTCTCGAGCCAAACCTATCTACAACACTGCTGTGTCTAGAGGCGGGGTCTGCTACCGTACTGTTAAACTGCCTGCTCTTTTATACTACTCTCTTATCGCGATGACTAAATAATATTATATACACTGGTTCGTTTATCCGTGAAATCTGACTCGAAACCCCTGCTCAATTAACGCTATTGGCTCCCTATACCGGTAGATCGAACACCGGTTCAGACTCGATTGATCGAAGTCGAAATATTATGGTATCTTGGTGATATGCTGGGTCCGCGACTCGCAGCTCGGGCAACACTCTTGCCTAGATGCATCTCTTCTTCATCCTAGCCCTATTCAGATTCTCCTACTGAGGTCGGGGTCTCTTCGCGAGCGACTTATACGGTCCGTGGGCACTGTCAAACTCTCGCGGTTCAACTATATTGATCGTGTTTCGGCTGTTGCCATCTTTGATCGGACAGCTCCACCTGGAGCGCACTTTGGCATTGGTCACCTAATTCATCTTGGTCATACTCCGGATCTGCACGGACCTCGGAGCTATAGCCATTCGGGGTATTGTCAGCGCTTCTAGGCGGGTTCCTAGGTACTGTCTGGTTATTCGAGATTGTCTCTGTGTGAGCGCGACTCTAGCTATATGGCTGGTAGCTCTCCGCGCGAGGCGTCGCGGAAGCTTCTCGGGATGTCTGTGTGATTGTTTATACTGAAAATCGCAAAATAGCTGCGTTTCACGTGTGGCTGCTTTCACGGCTTATCAGCGGCGCGCGCTGCTGCCCTCAACACAGGCAATGCTGTGTGTGAGCACAAAGATGCCTCCTTCAGCACAATTGCTCCGCACCGATTCCTCTTTGTCCTTTGGGCACCCGCCGAACCCCAGCGCCATAGTGCCCACTCTTTTCCCTCTCAAAGAGGCGCCTCGAGGCCCTTGATGAACACCACCCGCTCCCACGACCCCCACTCGAGGCGACCTCTCTCTTTGAACATGTCCTTTTCGAGACTTCGACTCGCGGAGGCCCTAAATGGCCAATGCGCGAGTTTTCTTTGTACAAGGACAGATAAAACAGTACGTTTTCATCGCACTATCCCTCACCCCAGAAACTCAAGCCCCCCGCCCACCAGCATCCCAGCCCGAGCTCTCTCCCCTCCACGAACAATGGCTCCCAAACCTGTTTCCACCTCCTCTGTATCCAGTGCCACGGAGCACGTCACCCGTGTGTCCAAGCGCACCTCCAGCACCCCCGCGCAAGACCCGCCTGTTGCACCCGCTGTGCCGACCGCTGCGACGTCTGTTCTCACCCCCATCACCGAAGCTGCGGCTAGCAGTCCTGCGCCTGCCCCGCTCCCCACCGAGCTCACAAACAAGGTTCCAGTGTCTGCCGCTATTGCGGCGGCGGCTGCCCTCCTCGTTCCCGCCAAGCAGGTCGCTCCCGACGCCATGCCCAGTGATGCGGCCGGAGCTACAGCTGCCATCACTGACCCCCCTGCTACGGTAAGCTGCATTGTACTGCCCGAGTACCGCAGTACCTAATGCATGCCAGGCGAACTCGGCCACGGTCGTGTCGCAGGGGCCCATGATTGGGTGCTCCCCTTTCCTGGTGCCCGTCTCCGCCCCCGACGCTATCTCGACGCCCATCACCACCGTACCTGACCCCACGCCCACTTACGTAGCATCCACCAGCCCCTCGCCGCACCGTAACTCCTTCCCGCCGCTCCCCGGCCCCACTGTCGAGCCCATCACATCGCACGCGCAGAAGCGCAAGGGGACGAAGGGTAAAGGAAAGGAGAGATGTAAGCCACAGGTCTCCCTTGGCTAGAGCCCCAGCTAACGGCCACCTAGCCACGCGCCCCCTGACCATCCCCCTTCCCCCGCCCATGTTCCCCTCGCCGTCCCCCCCTCCTACCCCTTCACCGGCCCCAGGAGGTCTCCTCGGGGAGGGGTGCACCTCTTACGACGAGGACGCAGACCTCGCGCACGGCATTGCGCTCTCCCTGGGACACCAGACCGATGCTGGTGCGGGCGCTTTGTCATCTCGGCGGCCGCAGGACGACGCCGCCCCGGTCTCCCCGCCGAAGCGTCAACACGCGGACTCCTCAGGACACATGAACATCCCCGCCACTGAGGAGCGTCGCCCCCAGCCTCCCCCACACCCCCGCCGCTTCGCGCCTGCATTCAATACGCGTGATGGAAACCCACCGCGCGGCTCTTTCACCCCAACGCCTGCGGACCCCCGCCCAGTCTACGGTATCACCTCCACGGTCCTGTTCCAAGGCTTCACCGACCGCCAGCGCACCCAGTGGAATGCAGCCCCCGGCCCGAAGGCCATCGCCTACATCATGGGGGGTAACGGTGACATCATGCAGACCACCGAGATGATGCGCACAGCTATCGCGGACCGCTTCAACATCCCCCGCGACAAGGTCCTCATCAGCTCTCCTGGCCGTGCGGAACGGGGCCCAGACCCCATTGCATGGCTGATTGGGGGCCTGCGCCAGTCTGAACTCGAGTATCTCCTTGACGCCACTTTCCTCTCTTCTGATGCTATCTCCATTTTCTTCCATGCGTTCTCTCCGCCCATCACCGGCTTTATTGGTACTTTCGCAGGCTTCACCATCCTCGCGAGCAACACCGTCCTCGCCGAGAACACCATCGTCGACTACATTGCCAATGACCTAGCCATCACACGCTTTGTCCGCACAAAGCATGACGCCTTTCCCCCCGAGACCCCAGCGGACCATTGCCTCGACCTCTGGCTTGACTCGATCAGTGCCGAGCCCATCGAACTTCTGTCCCCACGCGGTGGCACCTTCACTGCGTGGAATGTCTATGTACGCTCGCCAACCCGCCACAAAGCCACCTTCGCAGCCCTCCAGGGTCTTTTTGCGGCACTCGTAATGGACACCACCTTCTCCGGACAAGGCCGCATCCACCCCCGCGCTCTCCACTGCGTCCTCTGCCTTGGGTGCAATCACCCGCTCGGCCTCTGCTTCACCCGCCACATCCCCGGTTGGCTCGGTCTCACCCCGGATACGATCCGCGCCTGGATAGTCGACACCTGCGACGCCCTCGCTGCCCCCGCGAAGAAGTTCATCAAGGGCGGCAAGCGTGACGACAAGAAAGATGGCAAGGGAAAGGGGAAGGGGAAGGACACCCGCAAGGGTGGTGATCGTCGCTAGTCCACCTCGCTAACGCCTCGCTTCTATACACGCATACTAGCTTAGATGCTCTCGCCCCCCTCTACATATGCTCTCCCTCTCTTACTTCATGTATCCTACTTTGCGCCTCAAACAATCTTTAATTCCCATTGTGTGTGACTGTCCCACGACAGCTGAGAACTCGGGCAATCTTAATGGTGGTCTCCTAATGGCGGCCTCTTTACTTGAACTCTCCCTCTACTGTGCCCGACTATGGATCCCTCATCAGCTGGGACAGACTATGTTCCGCTGTTGTGCTCAACACAAAAAAATGTTCAGTACTGGCAACCCCTTCATCTCTTGGTCGCCCTCTATGTCTGGAGGACTAGACCCGTACGGCAAGCTGCTGTTAACCTACCCTGAGTCTGTGCATGAAGAGAGGCGCCCCAACACCGCGACGCACGGGACTCACACCGGGGCTTTTTAGCTGCTTTCTCTCTCCGTGATCCCACAGCAACCATAGGCCCAAATGGTACCGCTCGAACGGGAAAGCCACGTGGTTCCACACATGCGGAGGCCTATTTAGGCCAGAGCTCACCGCGCCGAGAGGCTGAAGCTATCGGGAAAGGGCGGGGACTCTACCCATATAGTACCCTGCCTCAGTACCGATAGCATGCTCCCCATGGAGACCGGGATGGTCTGCCCCGTACCTGACGCGTTTGTTGGCGCCCAGATGTACGTAAAATCAACGCCTTCTCGTTTTTATCTTTTGGAGGTTGAGGAAGTGAGTAGTGGGGGTGATGTCGATTCCGTCTCCGGAGGGAATGTGGCACCGACCGCCAGCCATGGCCCCGATGACAGAGATGGAATTTTAGAGGGTGGCGGCGTGAGTGCACACGTCGAGCCGGTTCGCCGATCTTCGCGACTTGCTAACCAGGGGGGAAACTCCTCAGGAAGTGAGCCTGTGAATGGCAGCCTACCCACACAAAGCACACGGGCCAGGCGTGCGAGACGGGGTCAAGACCCTGTCCCTGCACCACTAGCCCCAGGCGTACCATTGCCCCGTGCACCACCTGCACCTAACCCCCTGATCGAGGGGACACCCACCAGGGATCATGTCCACACTGGACGCTCTGCACGCCGCAGAACACCTGGGATACCTCGAAGTCATGAGCATGCTCCTGCCTTCTTCCAGTGCAAATGCCTCCAGCAACACCAGTGCAATCCAGCCATTGGCAGGAAAACCGCAGCATACCTAAATATACATGCACTGAATGTAAATGGTCGCAAGAAATCGTCCATTACACATCCTGCCCACAAATGGCACAGTCTTCACCGTCTCATGTTTGACCATAAAATTGGTGTCCTCATAGTGGGTGAAACTCACCTCTCGGCTGGGCGAACAGTGGAGATACAAGACAGCCACCTTGGTAGACGTATGGATGTTTACAACTCCCCCGACCCTGAAGACACAAGCACAAAGGGGATTGCCATTGTGCTAAATAGAGAACTCACAAACACTGAGGGAGTAAAGATCCACTACTTGATCCCTGGCAGAGCGATCCTGGCAGTGCTACCTTGGCATGGGAAAGAGACAATAACCATCCTCGGGGTGTATGCCCCTGCCGATTCCATGGCAGAAAACTGCAAATTTTGGGATGACCTATCGAACCTGTGGATGACAATAGACCTCCCTGTTCCGGACTACTTCGGAGGTGACACAAAGATTGTTGAGGAATCCATGGACAGGCTTCCGCATAGACCGGATGATGCAGCTGCAACTGCTGCCCTCGCTAATTTCAAACGTCTCTTAAATCTAAAAGATGGTTGGTGCACAGCCAACCCGGACACAAAAGCATACACCCACTCCCATGGCTCAAGACTCGCCCGTTGGATAGGGCCTATGTCTCTCCGGAACTACTAGCCCGGTCGAGAAAATGGGACATTATAGATGTGGGCAAACTATCGGACCACCACATGGTCTCTGTTCAAATAACTGCACCAGGCTCGCCTTTCATCGGGGAGGGAAACTATACCATTCCTGTTTTCCTGGCCGACGATGAAAAGTTTATGGACTTCTGCACGGACTTAGGAGAAAAAATGGAACGTGCAAACATTGAAGAAGAACGCACCGAAGAGGCAAACCCACAGACTCGCTTGGCAGAATGGAAGCGCACATGCAAGGACTTCGGGCGAAAGCGCACGAAAGAGGCCATTGGTGCGCTTGAACAAAAGAAGCGTAAACTCGAGAGACAACGCAAAGAAGCCCTTGGCAACCAAGCAAGAGACGACAGCCAAAACCCAGTCCTGGACACCTCTGTCCTGAGTGCACTATCTGAAGATCTCACAGCAAATAGCACCACTTTGACAACTACTCTAGATGAGTTAGATGAAGATGAATCTGACGCCTGCAAAGCTAGCCGTCTCCAGAAGCAAATTGATGCCATAGTCGAAAGGCAGAGGAAGAGAAACCAAACAGCGACAAGAGTCCGCGGGTATACCCAGCTAGACAAAGTCTCGAAGTACGCAGTACGCATGAGCAAAGACTCAAAACCCAGGGACACCATGTCTTTTCTACGCTGGACAGACATAAACCCAGAGGAATCTGCCTCCAGATCCGATAAGATGGCAGAACTTGCCAGGAACTATCACAATGATCTCCAAGCTGACCCAACCGAGCTTGACCCCATAGCCAAGGACCAAGCAATAGATGAAGTGCTTGAAGGCATGAGCTCCCATGCAGATCACCCAGAAATGGAAAGCCTTGCAGCATCACTCATAGAGGCTGATGTCCTGACTGCCCTCACGCAAGCAAACCTAGGCACTGCCGCCGGCGTGGACGGCTTTAAAAATGAGCTATGGAAAAAATTCCAATCACGCTACATCAACTCAAAAAAAGCGAACGAGTCCAACACTACCCAGAGGACAAAACTCTTTAATGTTATTCGCGTCCTCACCATGGTCTATAACGACATAGAAACTTATGGAGTTGTAAAAGGAACTGGCTTTGCCACTGGGTGGATGTGCCCAATCTTCAAGAAAAAGAATAACACAGACATTGCAAACTACCGCCCAATCACAGTCCTAAATACTGACTACAAATTATTTACAAAAGCCCTGACAAACAAGCTTTCGAGGATAGCTCCCCACCTTATTCACAAGGACCAAGCTGGCTTTATGAAGGGTCGCAAGATCGCTGACCAGATTTTTCTTACCATGGAGGTTGTGGATTACTCTGAAGAAGATGTCCAAAATGGTGCAATAGTCGCACTTGACCAAGAGAAGGCCTATGATAAGACCTCCCACAGGTACCTCTGGAAAGCTATGGAGAAACGTGGTATCCCCGAACAATTTATCAACACTGTCAGAGCGCTCTACTCCGACGCTGAGACTCGTGTCCTGAATAACGGCGAGTTCAGCTCGGCCTTCAGGATCGTCCGTGGGGTGCGCCAAGGCGACCCCCTTTCATGCCTACTATTCAACCTGGCCATCGAGCCACTAGCTGAGATGCTTCGAAACTCAAACCTGCGCGGCTACTCAGTCCCTCATGTCATGGAAAAGATCATCTGCAAAATGTTTGCTGACAACACTACTGTCTACCTAGATGCCCTTGACAGCTTTGACGAACTACAGGCTATCCTGAATAAATGGTGCCTTGCCTCGAGCGTAAAGTTCAATGTGGCAAAAACTGAAGTGATCCCAGTTGGAGCCCCTGCCTATCGGGGAGAGTGACGTTTTCGGCTTGCCAGACGGGCTTGCGTCTGCGCCAACGGGCTTGTTCGGGCGTGGGCGTGGATTTGGGTGAGATCACCCGCCCACGCCCGCCAATCGGCTTGCAAGCCCGATTGTCGGCTTGGCAAGCCCGTTTGCTCGCTTAGCCGAGAAACGGGCTTGCGCTTATTTCTCGCCCCCCACGGATTAAGTTCTCATTCTGAGTGAATACATCATGCACACTAAGTACATTCTTGCAGGGTTTCCATTTTTTTTGCGTGTTTTGCTCACTGATGCATAGTTGGCCGTCACCGCCGGAGACCACCTGTGCGAAAAGTGTCAATTTGACGCAGAAGTTCAGGCTTGTTCGCGTGAGTGCACTCCACTGTACATAATACCTTGTTTCCGACAAAGATAATTTTCCTCCTTGTGTTTTCCTTATTGTTACGCAAAATTCTTTTGTGATCTACTATCTCCAATATGACAATATGACTAGATTGGTTCATGCAGCCAGGAATCATCACAAAACTGCAAGGAATCATGCTTAATATGGCCGAGATGTTCTTCCGGGCTGCCTAGTAATTTTATGTCAGGCTAAACACATGAACGCCCATTGGGCATGTAACCGGCCGCGGCGCGCCAAGGTTTGTTTCCTCAAGTACACATTTTAAAATCGATTAAACAGTACCTGGATGAGTACATAGATGTATTGAACATATATTAGTGCTCAGACCAATGTTGTGTTGCTCTCTGCTCGCTGTAAGTAAAACGGCGGGCGCAAGCCGTTTTGTCTGATGCCATCAAAACGGGCGTGCGCGCTGTTCAAACGGAGAATGACTGTCAGGAGCATAAATAGCGAGTCAAAGTTGTTGCTTTACTCTATTAAAACATATCAGATGCACAAGTTCCTTCATTAGAGTTCACACCAGTCGATATCGCCTTCTAAATTGAACGCAAGCCTGTTTGTCTGATGGCATCAGACAAACAGGCTTGTGATGGCTTGTCCATACTACGGACGTTTGTGGGAGAGTGCCTAGTCATTCTGAGTGGTGTTCTTTGATATAAGGTATGTAAATAAAACCACCCTTCGACTTGCAGGCGTGTTTAGTGCCTTGTTGGCGCGTCGTCTGCGGGAGTCTTGTTCCATATTTTCTCAGTGAATCTATACATTGAACGTCTTTTAGCAGCATCCCTCCTTCGAAGACTCACCCGCACGCGTGAGATTCCTCAAGTTGCGGAAATCCTGGCCGAATTTTCTTCCAACCACGGTGTGGTTGCGAATTCTTTGAACTTTTTCCGCTCGAGCAAAAAGATTGAACGCGCCAAAAGGCCGGCGACTGGATGGCCTCGCTGGGCCTGGTTCCCACACCGGAGCTGGAAGTAGTTCTCGACGCTGCAATGGCCGTTCTGTTGCGCCACAAAAACTTCTTGGACATTCTCGAGGAGGAATGCGAGATGCGTGTTATGGGAGTGGGCTCTGCTTCATTGCAGGTTCTGGCTGTCCAGCACGAGATCAGGGAGCCGTTGAACCTCAACGGCGATATTCTGATGGACTTCTTCATCGATTGCATAATTCCGTGTCCAATCGATGGCCCCAAGGCACTGAGGGCTATGTTTGCGGCGACACCATTCGCAAAATCCAATCCAAACTGGCAGTGACCACCTGCTCAAACAAATGTTGATTTTCAACAAAGATTATGCTTTCTATGACCTAGACTTCCGTCGCGCGGGGGAATCAATCGTTACGCCCACCACTCCGATCCCGGTCTTCTTAAAGCGGAAAGGAGACGTCGAGATCGAGGACGAGAAACCCGTCAAACGCCCGAAAAAAGCGAAGAAAACCTAACCTGCAGCACTACCAGTGAAGGATAAGGTTTGGGGACATCGCCTTCGCTCCCGGGGTGCCAAATAGTCGCTAGAACTCAGCTTCTCTTGTGAATACAACTCAAATTGTGATTTTGGCTCAGCTTTGGTGGACGCCGTCATTGGCGGTGACGGCGTTGATCTCGGGATTCTAGACATGACTATGAACACGGTAATGGCTGTACTAGCACAGATATTGAGAGAAATACAATATACATACAGTGAGGAAGCTTAGTGTAGCCGAGCACAAGTCAGACACGCCGCAAGCCCACGCCCGCCCGCCCGCTACAGCCAAATTCAAACTCCGCTAAGCGGGGCAAGCCCGTTTGGCCCGCCCATCGGCTAACTCTGGCCTATCGGGCACAAGTATTACAGACTCATAAACTCAACCCTGGTGACTCACCAATCCCCACCTCAGTGCACATTGCCAAGGATGGGGAATCTGTACGGATTCTCAGCGGCCACATTGGAAATGGTATTGATGATTTTGCTATTTGGACACCTGTCCTAGAGAGCATTGACTCATCCCTGGAGAGATGGGAAAGGCAACGACCATCACTTGAACAACGTAAGAATATTGTTCAGATCACAATTGGTGCGAGGACCCAATATCTCACACAGGTAAATGGCATGCCTGAGAAAGTCCTCACACTCCTCCAAAAGGCCCAGCGTGAGTTCATGTGGGGGGGTGCAAAGTCATCACCAGTGAGCCAGGGCATGCTAATGGCACCAGTAATTGAGGGGGGAAAAAACCTGCTCGACCTCAAAGCTCGAAATGACGCAATCCACCTCATGAAACTAAAATCCTTCCTTGACCTTGATCCGCTCACAAGAGCGACTTGGGCCTACATAGCAGATAGGAAGCTTGAACTGCATGATGTCAAAGGCTCCCGTGTTGACAGTGACTCACACTACAATATGTTCCTGCAGACATGGCAGGCGAACTCCAGGGAATGGCCTAAGCACATAAAGGGCATGATAAAATGTGTCCTAAAATATGGCACTAACTTTGACACAATTAACCCGTCTGTTGAGATCCGGGATCAACTCCCACTTTTCCACCACTTTGGCCAAGACCCTAACCAAACCCAGCGGAACAACACAGCAGCATGCAAATGCCTGCGCAAGCAACATAATATTCTCCTGATAAAAGGTGGTAGAGAGCTTGCCCAGAGGCTGCGGTACAATGACCACAAGCCCTCAAAAACATGTAAATGCCTGTCACGCACGGAGGACCGTCGCACTCGTGACTGCAAAAACCCACACTCGTGTGCAAACTCTGTCATGTCTAGACTAGACTACCTGCTCCCTAGATGGGACCCAAGGAATCTGGAACACCAGGTCCACACGGTGGACTTAGGTCCAGATGACCCACGGCAGCAGTTCATTCCCCCAAAACAAATAGACTCCCTTACTGAGGGCTTCCGGGTTTGCACGCACCTCGGTGGGCTGGCAACCGAGGGTGAGGGAATCATTGGCCCCCACCCCCAAAACACAACACCCCAAACTGTGCCCTTGGATGTATTTATCAGTGGTGCAACAACCAAGAGCGAGGGAGGCTCTCGGTCAGCCGGTGCAGGGATCTGGTATGGACAAGCAGACAATCGCAATATGAGCCTGAACATTGCTGAAACGATCCCCCAAACAACTGAGGTAGCAGAAATAGTAGCTGCACTTACTGTACTTCAGGCACATCCGAACACCCCAATCACTTTCCACTGTAGCTGTAAATCTCTGCAAAAGGCAATGTGCACTCAACTCACCACCTATGAAGACCGTGGATGGGTTGGAGTCACAAACCGAGTCCCTTTGCAAGCATTGGCTGCCAGACTCAAGCTCCACAAAGAGAGCGTATTCTTTGTCACCCATGAAGTAGACGATAATTCATGGAAATCCTGTGGGGTTCAAGCCACAAAGCTGGCAAGAGAGGGTAGCCAGTCAGAGTCTACCAACCCTGTTGACCTCCAAGTTCCAGATGAAATGAGGCTCAGAGGTTTAAAATTATCCACCTTGAGCCAGAAAACTGTGTACGCTGCGATCAGAGAGCGCAAAGACCGTGTCTCAAGGCCGGCTACTGATAGAAATGTGGCCTCAGTTCAGGCAGCCATACGGGATTCCGAAAGAACCACCCCCTCCAAAGCTGGAATATGGAAGGCTATACGCCACAAAGACTTCAGTCGCCAAGTAAAAAATTTCCTCTGGAGGTCAATGCATGATGCCCACCGGCTTGGCTCATACTGGAAACACATCCTGGAATGTGAGGATCGTGTCACTTGCCAGTACTGCGGGGAAATAGAAGACCTTGAGCACATAGTCCTGAAGTGCAGACGCCCAGGCCAGAGTCAAGTATGGGCCTTGGTCAAAGAGCTCTGGCTAAAGAAACACCACACCTGGAAGGAACTGTCCTTGGGTGTCATTCTTGGATGTGGCCTAGTGTCGATAAAAGACGAGAATGGGCGCCACCTGCCAGGCGCCAGGCGCCTATTCCGTATCCTCATTTCTGAATCCCTTTTCCTGATCTGGAAACTCCGGAACAACTCCGTTATCCAGAATGGAGGGGCATCACTCTCTGAAAGGGAGATACAAAACAAATGGCTGTACACCATAAACTGGAGGCTGGAACTAGACTGCCAGTTAACAAATAAGTTACGCTACGGTAAACAAGACTCCGTGAACTCCATCCTAGTCCTCCAAACCTGGAGTGCAACTCTCAAGGATGAAGATAAACTGCCAGATAACTGGCTGAGAATGCCCAAGGTTTTAGTGGGTCTCGAGCCGCTGCAGCCTCCCTCCCCTCCGGCCTCAGGTCGGAGGGGCAGGAACAGGTAAGGCACGAAACCCCACACTGCTGCATACTGTGGCCTGCATTTATGCATTTCCTTGGGCGGTAGGGTGTTGATATATCACTTCTCATGGAGTTCCTTGTCCCCTCCTTTTCTTACGGGTTTTGGTTTGGGAGGCTAGCCAATTGTTAGTTGTCCTGCCAACCGTCTTTCAGACGACGTACTACCAAAAAAAAAAGAAAAAGAAAGAAAAAGAAAAAGATGGAGCAGTGTTGCAGCAAAGTGAGAGAATAACCGCAGATATTGTTTAACTTTGATTGAAAGCACTCACAGACACTAGAGAGGTTGTGCAAAAGCCGCATGAGCTGCATGCGGCTTTTGTGCATTGTGCAAAGCCGTATGATAACCCGAAGCATTTATAAGTGGATCAATGAGTATTTCAAGGAAATATGAGGAGATTAGGTGCTATAAAGTACATTCAACCACTTACCAAATATGATGTTCATCATTTTGACGCCATTTTCCGGCGGTGCCACAGCCGCTGTGCGGCTATGGTCATGATGCTGCCACAAAAGGCCATTTTCCATGCTCAAGCCCCACACCAGATTGCCGGAATCAACATCAACAGCTTACCCCGCACTGTTGGCAAGGTTTGGGTACATGGTTGATAGGGAAACAAAAGCTGCACAGTGCCGCATGCGGCTTTGCACAATGCAAAAAAGCCGCATGCAGCTCATGCGGCTTTTGCACAACCTCTCTACTGTGGCAGAGTAAGAATGATAAGTTATGATGCTTAAAGTGCTCTTGAGGTGTTATGAAGCATCTAGTGGGGTCGTTGCACCATCTTATCAGAACTGTGTAGGTTAGCTGTTCGCCAAGTGTGGAAAAAGTTAAGTAAAGTTAAGTAAAGTTAGCCCCGCCAAGCCAAAGGGGCGATCAAAGTTAAAGTTAGCTCTCACAAGTTACTTTTTCACTCTCGGTGAGTAGGTAATTAAGTTCGCCGAGCGGGATCATCGGGCATGGGCCATAGTCGAGGGAATGAGAACGTGTATGTCCTCTGAAGACGTCCATGTGAATTATGTGAGAACCAGCCCGAATTTAAGGGCGTAGTACTGTAATGGGTTACTTAGAGGCCATGAGATTGGCTCGAGAAATGATGAGATGAATTTTAATGGACCATGACCGCCAAAAGATCTCGCCCCAAGAGTGGGCTTTCATACCGCGGAATTGGGGTGGATTGGCTCTAGATGATTGAAGAATACCAGGACGGCAGAAATCAATTGCCCGCAAGATCCGGGTTTCGCAAAGGGATGGCGGGGAAATTGGTGCATAAGTTCGAAGAGTGAGTTGACTTGGCTCTCGAGAGTTTTGAGCGATGAGCGTGAAGAGCCATTGAGTAACTCGTAGGAGAGCAATATGGATAACTTGTAACGTAACCCGTTGGGAGTCGTTGAATTGGATGGAATGAAACCAGCGTCGAATTCATTAACCATTACGACTCCAGTACTGGCGTTTAATAACCATACTTGAAGTTCGGAACACCCCAAATTGAACGTTAGTCACCCATATTTGAATCGGGTATGTGCAATCTAGATTCAACAGGACTTTGAACTGCGGTGTTCCAGCAGCATCATACGGACGCACATCGGCCGTTGAATAGCCTGAGTCTCGAATCAAACGACATCGGCGCGTACGTTTCAAAAGCCTGAACCGGGGATGTGACATGAGCTGGTGGCTTTGAATAGTCATACTAGGACACTAGAGACCATATGGCCTTGAATAACCAGAGTATCATGGGATGAACGCGAGGCCTGGAATAGTGAGGATTTGAGAAGAGCGCGGAGATGGATGCGACTGAGTTAGATGCGACATGAGTGCCGGGCTATCGAGGAGCCGCAGCAGTACGAGTATCGAGTCGGGCACAAAAGGACGGTAGTAACGCAGATGGCCCACGTTAAACCTCACGGGTTGTAAACCATTAACCATGTTAAGTCGTTAAACTGTTTGGTTAAACCACACTCTTACGAGTGAACTGTTAACTATGTTAATGGGTTTAACCATACACAAGAGCGCGGCGGGCCGCTCCGCGGCCCACCACTTCGGTTAAGGAAGTGAACTCACCAGCATTTGAATGAGCGCTAAAACGCGGCTGGAGCCGAGGGGTGCGACAGAAACTGCTGACAGGGCGCACAGTATATGTCAGATTCAAAGTGGACAGTGTAATTTTGTAGTAAGAGTAACTAATCACATGGTGAGCGTCATGAACCCAAAACTGATAAGGATCCGAGTAGCAGTGAATCGAAGTTGATATGAATGAATCAAAGTTGATAAGGATCAGATAGGAATCAGAGTCGATTGAGACGGAGCGCCGTCGGCATTGGCCGGCAGATCGGCAAAAGCAGATGGGAAAGTTAAAGAAGCTTGGGATAGCGACGGAGTTGAAATTTAAGAGCGGAGCTTAAATTGCTTCGGACAGACAGCGTAATTTTATAATAAGAGTAAAGTTTACCTTTGATTTGGAACAGTATTCATAAGTGCTCAACAGTGGAGAGTATGGCTTAACCACATTCAACCGCAATGGTTTAACCACATTCAACCGCAATGGTTTAACCACATTCAACCATAATGGTTTAACGACCTTAGCCACCGCTTCACCCAACCGAACATTACGAAATGTAGACACATAATAAGTTCGATTTAGTTAAATTGTCCTCTTTTAAGTAATTGTTCAACCGACAGTTTAATCCAATGGTTTAACGGTGTTTAACCGCTCAGTTTAATTGGTATGTTGAACAGGTTAAACCAGGTTAAAACGCTCTGTCTAATCACCATGTTCATCACTGCTGAAACTTTGAGCGGAAACATAATATTTGCCAAAAAATCACCTATATTTGACTTATTCCCCGCGGCCTTCAAAACGGCTTCTGTGGCCTTTTGGGCGCGCTCCGCCAATTTGCTGCGGGAACAGGGGATAGGTGGTTCTTGTCTGCATTAAATAACTACACCGGACTTACAGGAATCCAGTACCCAGGAAAAACGTGCGGAAGCCCGGATTTTGGCGGCCTCGAGGGGTGAGACAATCGAGAGTACTTAATAACATGGTAATAGAGTATTTGGTTAAACCTACTGGTGGTTTAAGCCGGTTGAAATATATGGCTTAACCCCCTTGGATTAACGGTGGCTTTAAACCGATTATGGTAGGTTAAATACACGGTTTAACTAGCTTTCATTAGTAGTGTCCCAACATCGTGTTATCACTGCCTACGGCTCCAGTATTGATGGCGAATCCACGGTTTAACCAACTGATTATCGGGCTTAACATATTTAATGGTTGTAAACCCGTGAGGTTTAACCTAGCCCATCTGGATCTCGGCGTTGTCATAGACATGCTACCTAAATCTGATGGTATATATAATGCCCGCTTCTCTAGTTCTCGTTGATACCAAGCGATTTAGTCAAAAGTATACAAAATATATTATTCCTCCTTTGGTCGATCCGAGACTGTCTTATTGAGCGAGCATACATTAGACCTTCGAAGACAGACTGAACAAAATCCAAAGGACCCGATCCTTGAAATTCGATGGTCCAGACCTTGGAATTTGATGATTCGCCAAATCAAGGGAATCCACTTAGCGACCCAACGAAATCCGTCAAATTCCAAGGACTTCCGGGATAGCCGTGTACCTTGCGATACGGTCGAAGTGTTTCAGTCACCATTGGACGTAATTGTGGAGAAAAATTGAAAGGACAGCCACCAAAGATTTCCTCACAAAATGAATACTTGAATGAAACCTCCGGCCGCGAAAAACTGAACGGACAACGATCATTTCTTCAAGAAAGACAAGATTGGAGAGAATGAAAAGACAGAGCGACTAAAGGCCTTGCCATAATTCCTGACAAAAAGTAAAGAACCAAAAATATGAGCCCGGCCTCCAGCCACAGGACACTGAACAAGTAGGGCAACCTGGCAATGTCTAGATCAACTCAATAAAATCTCATGACTGCAGGATCCAGTGATGTAGGTGTAGGTACAGCTCGGTGTCATTGGTACCAGGGGTGCCCGGAGGGCCATATGAATTGCAAGTCTCAGATTCCGTGTATCACATGGCAAGCAAGCGTTATTGGCATACAGTTTGTCTGTCCGCTTTTAATTTCAATTTCATCTGGCCAAGTCCTCAGAAGAAGATATTCATCAATGACGTTACAGTTACACAGACACATATACGATTCGGAATGCCAAGGTTTGAACTCGATTCAACCCCTCCTTGCAGTGCGGCGACGGGACCTGCAGATTTGCATTAGATGAAATATATTGCAACCGCACACACAAGACTTACCTCAAATTAGGCATTAATCCAGTTCAAGACTGTCGCCCTAAAGAGCACCGGTCGGCTAATCCATGTGAAATGCTCTGCGTCCGGGAGGGTGACGACGGTCAAGTTCTGCCATCCAGCAATTGCATCAAGTATGCCTTGCTTGAGGACAACCTTATCATCCCCGCCGAAGATCGCCAACAACGCCAACGCCCCTGAAGTCCCGGCTTGGAGCAGACCGGTGCTGTTCTGTGTGCGAGTAAAACTTAAGTCAACGACGGCACGCGGTTGAACCATTCCGTCTCCGAAGCATCCGAGGTAGAAGTTCCACTCGAGGGCGGGATGGCAGAGGTTGATGAAATCAATGTAAGAAGTTTGGAATTGGGTGACATTGGTTGTCTGATTGAGACCCGGCACGACAGTGAAGCCAGCAGGTGAGCCCACGTTGGGTAGGGCAGCCAGATATGGCAAGCCTGCATCGTAAATGGCACCAGAGATGTAATTCGGGGGATGGAAGGATAAAATATCTGCAATTTGAGCCGCTGCATGAAGATCGTCGTGAGAAATAGAGAGAGATGGAGTGTTAGGCTGTACCGCCGAAGCTCCTGCCCCAGGATATACAAGTAAGAAGATATTCCGTTGACCACCAGTGGCAATGCGCTCACCACCCCAATACCCATGGTTTATTCAAATTGTAACTTTGCACCACCGCGTCAAAGTCCTCTGCAAGTCGCTGAGACACCCAGGCGGCCGCGTTGGTCGGTTTGTCGCTTCGCCCATGACCACGAGTATCGTAGCGCACCTGTGTATTACTAATTAGCGACGAAGATTGTATGAAATTTAGCATTCCGTTCACTCACCAGGTATACTCGGTTGAGCCACAGGGGATCATTAAATATGTCGTTGAAAGCCATCGCTCCAATTCCGAATCCGTGAATGAAGACTATGGCTGGATTCGAAGGATCACCGCGAGCCTCTGCGAAAATCTTCGTCCCATCCGCCGACGTCACAAAACGTCCCGGAGCCACCGTTGACATGCCAAAGTTCGCAGCGGTGGGATTGATGGCGATCACCGGGTCGGCAAGCTGAAAAATAAGGAATGTTAACTGTTGAAGCAAATGGAGAAAAGAGGAAATATACTCGACGTTCAATGGTGTGGTCTGCGGCGGCTTGCGTGTCAGTATTTCGAGGAAGAACCGCAAGCTAATGGGACACAGTACCACGCGGTTTGATGTCTTGCATGTTTGCGACAACCAACGGCAGCAAAACCATGGCAATAGACAGATATTTAAGCGAGAACAACATGATAGAGCGATTTATAGGAGGTAGAAGGGACACCTTGAGTGCTGAGAGATACGGGTAAATCGAACATGATTATATAGGTAGACGGAGTCTTTCGTAATCCTGATGCGAGTTGTCGCACATACCTTCCGCGCAGAACGAGCGGTACTGCAGGTAACGTCTCGAACTAAGTTCCGGCTGCTTCCGGACATGCGACTGAATTATCCGAAATTCAGCGGCGTACTTTTCGTTCTTGCTTAGTATGGCGTTTAATGCCCTGAGTGCGATGCGGAGAAGCTATCTAAATGAGCTAGTTAATGAGATCGGTGGGGCCTGCATACGTATCCCCCTAGGCGGCCTAGTCGGAAACGACGGACAATGGAGAATGAGTCGAAATGGAACCCGCAATGCGTTCCTGGACGGGCGCCCTTACCCGATGGGGCATTAGTAATGAATATGAGAGGCACAGGAATTCGGGTTTCAGGTTACAAACCCCAAAAGGAATGAAAGGATCTGTCCAGCGTACGTCATAAGTCCACTCTCGCGGAAAGAACCAAAACTGCCTTGGACATTTTCAACGGGCACCAAATGAAGCGCGGCAGGGAGGGAAATAGATGAAACAGCTGTTCTATCTAGGGAAGTCGGGCATGGATTTCCTCAAAGCACGTACTCATACTGGCAATAACACCTGGTGGGTAGTTTAAAGATTCGGCACGAGTATAGAGATATACCAATGGCCGATTTCGTACACAAGAACGAATACTTAGATAAGAACAACCAAAACTTGGCCACAAATTGAGGTACCACGACACTCACTGCATTTTGGCGGTCTCTGGACCTAAGGGTGTGCCGAGGTTCCTCGGCAGACCTGGGCGCACCTTAGGCTCAGCAGACCCTGCCGAGGTCTGCCTAGCATTGCAAGCCATAGCGGCGCAGCTCCTTTCTCACCGAGCCATGCAGTGGTGAGATTGGCCATCGGTTCCATTGTATTCCTGTCAAGATTCCTGTGGGAAAATATGAATAAATTGACATGGGAATGGTTGATTATACCAAGATGCGTGCATAACTAATACCACTGGCCACCCATCAGTTTCCTCCCCAGCCGCGTTTCCGAGGCTCACAATCCCTGTAGCGGTAGTTAAATCGAATACAGAGATCTTTGACTGACCGGAAATTTCGGACCGCGTTATGAGAAATGTGGCTATGTTGTTTGTAGATGTTATCGGCCAGCCGCTGTGAAAAGGCTCACCCCAACTTTCTGTCACAGTAACATCACATAACACGGTCCGAAATTTCCGGCCAGTCAAAGATCTCTGTATTCGATTTAACTACCGCTACAGGGATTGTGAGCCTCGGAGCCGCGGCTGGCGAGGAACCTGGCCACCCATAGACAATTGAATGATGGATAAATGGTTATTAATACTGGAAAGAGGGACCGGCTAGAAAAAAACGGATGGCGAGGGCTGTGCTCGCAGGCTGCGCCGACAGCCAAACGCTGACAGCCGTCTCCACCTTGCCTAACAACCGTGATTAGCCGAGTTTGAGCCGAGTCTATATATATCTCCGCGGATATGGCCATCGGCTAGGCTGTCCAGAGTCCTGCGTGGGCTGCAGTTGGGATGCAGCAAATGGAAGGAAGGAAGGAAGGAAGGAAGGAAGATGAAGAGCTTGGGAAGCACAGTTTGGCGCAAGGTGCGTCGAGGAGATCAAGGGGCACTCGGGATTCGAATGTCGGACAGGGGGTAGGGGGGGGGGGGTCCCGAGCGAGGCATTAAAAATCTTTTGATAGTATATTTCAAACTAGGCCAGAATTGTGTTTAAAACACATCTGAGCCCATGGAAGGCTCTGCAATATATGTATTTGGTCCCCAAAGGTGTCTAGGAACACCTACCAACATTTTTAGCCCGCACAGAAATATTTTTGTAATTTGGAGGCCCTCAGCAGGGCATCAAACACTGTCCAAATGACATGTTTGAGTTAGTTCATGGTCCAAATAGCATGTCCTGTGGCCATATGCACCCAGAGACTCATATGCAGAATGTACTTCATACTGGCCTATTCCGGCGGGAAGCGGCCATCAGGTGGCGGTGCACCTGCACATGACCCGGGGCGGCGGTCCGGCGCTACCCGTGGGAAACTCCTTCCCTATATAGGGGGGGAGGGGGGGGGGGGGGGGTCTGACGGTGGGCCTTAAAAATCTTTTCGACCCCCTATCCGTTATTAGAATCCCGAGTGCCCCTTGGAGGAGATGGGGCACATCTCGGGCGAGGTGGTCCGAGGCAGCCTCGTAGTCATCTCGGCATAGCTGGGTATACCTTGGCAGGCGGAGCCTGCCGAGACGTCTAGACCGACTTCGGCATAGCCTCGGCATACCTGGAGCCACGTAGCCGCCAAAATGCAGTGATTAGCGTATTTCGACGGGGCGAAGAGGACTGGGTTTAGCAACCATATGAGAGCGGCGATTGGATGCCGGGCGTCTCCCGCTCGTGAGTGTGAATCGAACAGCGGACGTGCGACATGTTACTTAACGAGGACTTGATCGTCACTGGCAGAAAGAGACCCCTAGGACAGGGAGAGATGAGAGTGTCGCATTGGCATCCAGTTCCCTCGGGATAAACTGTACATGGTAAGAACACATAGTCGGCAAAACGGGCGATGAACGGGTTTCAGGGTTCGAGGTGTCGAAAGATGACAGGAGATGATGACAAGAGGAGATGATGTTCAGATGTTGTGAAGTCAAAAGTTCGGCCCGGCCCGCCGCAGTTCTCCCGCAACGCCTGTAAGAGCCTCCGGTCTGCTTATCCAGCATTGTTCTAACCTGGAGGGCATACTATATTAGTTACGGCACCCTGATTACCATTACCGACCCTTATTATGTAATCCGTCCATTTTGGGAACGACGCCGACGCGATTTGAACGCGTCGCGAGTCGCGACCAATCAGACGTGTCTGTAACGAGACTTTGGAAAGAATCGACCGCCAACAATCTCTCAAACAGCACCCCAAGCCATTTTCGGATTTTCATAAGCAAAATGGCCCATTAATGTGGTGTACCGTACAATTTCATTTAATTTGAACTCCCCCCCCTGACAGCCGGATGGCTTGACCTGGCTTCTGGCTTGAAGTCAGGGCCAGCACAACACTACATTAGCCGTGTTTTGCATAGTTCTCTCTCCCCTTTGTAAAATGCTCTCTAGTTGGTTAAATTCGCCCACCGGAACGCGACAAGTACCGCGACCATGCCCGAAAGTGGGAAAGTTATGCAGAGAAAGTAGTCGATTTACTTTGGCAGCCACAGGGTAATATCGGGAATGTATTGGATGACTTGAAGGACGATGTGTAGACTTCTGCTTGTATAGTAGTCGACACGATGCTCTAATTAGGGCCCGTAAAGACGCATCGAAGGGTGGCGATCACACGTGAATTGAGTCCTCGTCCCGTTTTGGTTGTCCCAAATTTCTGAAATCACGCATCAAATCTTGGATGTTTGGGTGATTTGGTAGTCTCTCTTGACAGATGCTGTAGAATCAGTAGTCGCTCGTGCCTCGCTTGATTTACAGGGGCTTTTGGTGTGTGGCGAATACGCTCTAGTGAAGAGTGGTGATTTAAAGGGCAAGTACGTTGAAAAGCTTGACCTCGGTACTAGTATGGTCGAAGCCTGGTTTTAAATAGGGATAACTATATACGGTTACGGCCGTACACTCTACGGGCGTACGGTATGCTACCGGCACGTAACCGTAACCGTGAAGGATGGATCGGAGGGTCTTACGGTACGGTCCCCCAGATCTCTAGGGATTCGTTTGTACACAGACTCATTCTACGGGGATTTACGGTCTTTACGGAGGTACACTTTACGGGCGTTTACGGTAGGCTACCGGCACGTAACCGTAACCGTGAAGGATGGATAGGAGGGGCTTACGGTACAGTACGGCACGGTCTTTACGGCCGTATAACATTTGAATAAACGACTTACTAGGTAACTACTTACTCTGTCCTGCAAGGAGGGCGTCCTCGGGGCTCTTCCTCTTCAGACGAAGTGTTACTTGACCAACATCAAAGTTCGGATTATCTCGGGCTTACAATCGAGAACGGCGCAGCGAGATGATGTCCCTACCACCTGAAAAGAACCGCTCGATGACAACCGTAGATCCTGATAGAAGGTGGGGCGCAGTATGAGATTTAAGGCCATTGGAACCATACCGGGAATAGACATAATATCGCGCGCCAGCCTATACAGGCAGTGAAACCTGTTCCTGGCATACCACCAGTGCATCAGCAATTTGACGAAATTCGCTTTTGGCTCTTTTAAAAGAACCAAAAAGTGATAAGAGAACGAAAAGAGCGAAAAGGATTTTCTCCGTTTCTAAGCTGGGTCCCTTAGCTTTTAAAAGGGCGAAAGAGCCAAAGGGACGCGAGAAGTACTATCAAAAGATGGCAGATAAGCTCCCGTAAAAGCACACTTTAGACCCTTTCAGACGCGAATCCCGGGGGAAATAAACCTATATTGGCATAGAGCATATAGCATAATCATATGTAGAACAAACGTCTAGAATGGGTGACTTCCCGTAAGGATACTAGATGATTTTTGGGATTATTTGAGGGGTGCCAGTGATGGCGTCAAACAAGGTTTAGTCCAAGAATCTATCCGTGCGCGGTTCCCGCAAGAGTATTTGAGAGTTTCATAAAATAAATCCAGAGTTGTTGGCTGAACGGCCAGCTGACGTTCTTGCCAAACAGTAATTCACAACGCGTCTTCCTCTCTTTCACTGCGCCGTTCCGCCATGGATTTCGATGTGTTTATGCATTTCCACCAGCTAGAAGAGATCGAGGAGGACGAGATAGATGGAGAACAAGATCTCGCAGAGTCGGCCTTCGCCGTAATTGCCCTTGGTGCGCTCGAAAGCCGTCGATTGCGTGCAGAGCGGCGGAAGCCCAGCAGATTGTATCTCTGCCGCTCTCAGCTTCTCCGAAACCCCAGGGGAGCCACTCTGTGGCAGGTTCTATGTCGAACGTGAAATGACCGCGCTTACATCACAACCATGGGTTTTGATGTCCACACTTTTGACACTATTCTCGAGGTAGGCTTCGGTTACGCATGGAACGCCACAGCCATTCCGCGGCAGGACACATCGCACGGGAGCAACACGTCTCGGCGCACGCTCCCTTGATGCATCGGGGGCCCTTGGCCTCATACTACATTATCTTAACTCAACAATGCACGAGATCAGCCTTCAGCAGATCTTTGCGTGTATTCCCACTACCATCTCTCGCCACATCACATTCAGCCTCAAAATCCATTGGGGACTCTTTGTTCCATGCCCGCTGCCAGGATCAAATGGCCCGAGCACCCGGATGATTTCCAGGAGTACAACGACTTGATAATTGAACGCCATCCTCGGCTAACTGGTGCTTTTGCAAGCATTGATGGACTGAATCTGGCTTGCCAGACTTCAGAGGATGAAGAAATAGAAAATGCAACCTACAATGGGTGGCTTTGCGAGCACTTCGTCAGTTCTGTGCTCGCGTTCTCGCCTAAAGGTGTGTCCATTTGTCCCGAATTACCAACCATTCTTGAACTATTGTAGGAACTGTTATTGCCACCAAGCTCAATGCTCCGGGCAGTTGGCATGATTCTCGTGTCACTCGGCCCATATACGAGAAACTTCTTACTTGTACACCCGACGGGTTTTATCTTGTTGCCGATACGGCATTTCCTCGTGGGATAAAACAAATTGATGGTAAGATACGCGCGCCCATCAAGACTGGACAGAAAATTACAGGCACAACTGCTGAATTCCAGGAGAAGCTGGCATTTGACCGAGAGCTGTTATCATATCGCCAGACAGCCGAGTGGGGGATGCGAGGGCTCCAAGGCTCATTCGGACGACTGCGAATCCCACTGGAGATAAGTCGTCAGAAAGAGCGTGGGGATTTGCTCGAGATCTGTGTCCGTCTCAACAATGTCCGTGCGGAATTGGTGGGTATTAACCAGATCCGCAATGTGTACATGCCACTGTGAAGGCAGACACAAGAAGAGGAGCACATGTGGAACAGTTTTGAGAATATGTTATTTGCCGAACAGCGTCGTTCAGACAGGGTAGCACGGTTTCACAATGTCGCAATTTACGAGTAAACAGATTGATTTACTATGTAGACAGTAAGTAAACATGTATATAAGATTGTTCTAATAGCGAGCAGAAGGAGCAGCAAGTGTCTGTAGGATCAACGAGCATCCAAGATGTGAGTAGCGGTGTCAAAACACGTATATAAGCAAGCAGAGGGAGCGGTGAGTGTTTGTTTGTATGAGGAATTGTAAATAGCGGTATCAATTTGCAGCGGTTAGGAGCGACAAGAGACTAGTTGGCTCCGCCGTCCGCCGCGGACGGACCTGCAGTATTCGCCGTAGGCAGAGGGCTGACCGAGCACTCAAGGTCGAATGAGCTGTCGAAGTGAGTGCTGGAGTGCCGAGAGTGAGAAGACGAGCTCTGCGGGACCCGGTTCTCCTTCTCCGCATCGTCATCGGTCGAAATGTCTGTGTGCCATTGAATACATGCACCCCCATCGGGATAAATGCGCTCACTGCGGACTTTGCTGTTGACGCGGACAAGATCAGGGTAGTCCTTGTACACCGCGGAACGACTGCGGCGATGGTTGACACTCCCCAAGGCACTTGAAACTTGGACCATCTCCAACTTCATCTCAGCACGGTCACGCGCGCGCTCCACGTCGTGAACACGAGTCTGCATCGTGGTGATCTGATTGCGCAGGTTCTCGTTGGCAGTCTGAGCATCGCGCAATTGTTGAGTGAGTGAGAAGAGATGGGTGGTCTGGAAGGACCGCTGAGCACGATCAGTTTCGCGGGTCTTCTGTGCCTCTGGATCAAACACCTTGGAGATGGTGTTGACGAGATCAGGTGCGTTGACACGAGAGCGACGGATGGGAGGGCTGGGAGCGCGGCGTGCAACAGCGGTGCGGACACTGGAAGCAGGTGGGACAACCTCGACGCCCTCATCGGAGAAGGGATCGCCTCCACCGTCAACGTCAACGTCAACGTCCGTGTCGCTGAGCACGCGAGTGTTCGCACGCTGGTCGATGAGGCCTTCGATGTGATGAGCACGCTTGATTTCGGGCGGACACGCAGCGCGGCCCGTGGGCTTCTTTTTCCGAAGAATCTAGATGAGAGCAGGGATTCAGAATAATTGCGAGGGATTGGGAGGCGAACGGAAAATAGGCAGTGACATACCTGGTTGTACTTCATCTGAATTGACTTGATATCACGCTCCGACTTGTCATTCGCCAACACGTATTTATTGTACTTGCTCTCCACAACCTTCCACCCCTTTTGGCCGATCGGAAGGGTCTTCTCCATGATTTCTAAGAGCTTCTTGATGTCCTCCTTGGCGAAGTTTGTCGA
Organism: Mycena galopus ATCC 62051; assembly: GCA_014925785.1. Taxonomy (NCBI): domain Eukaryota; kingdom Fungi; phylum Basidiomycota; class Agaricomycetes; order Agaricales; family Mycenaceae; genus Mycena; species Mycena galopus. The sequence goes on from WIQG01000249.1 coordinate 47,672, forward strand.
ACCCTGCGGACGTCCGCGTTTGGGAGCTGGGGCGTCGTCGTCGCTGTCGTTGCTCGAGTCCGAGTTGCGTTGATGTTTCTTGCCTTTGGTGTCCTTGGTCTTCTGGCGATAGTGTTACCGGGGTCGGGTTCAGAACCGATTCCGAACCTGAACCGGAGCTGAACCGAACCCCATGTCCGGTTCGGGGTTCGGAGGTTTCTGGATTTTCCCGAACCTGTTCGAACATGTGCGAACCCTTAGTCAAATTTGACCAGGAACAATTTCAAAATTTCAACATTTTGCCTTGCAATGAGGGATAAGTGCTGCCCTCATATTAAGGAAGACCTTTGGTACCTTGGGAGGCGTGAATACATGGCGGGAAGCTCAGTCGTTGAGTGATTCAAATGCCATCAAAGTGATCAAAAATCTGATATTTACTGTGCTGACATTTATACCTCCCAAAAAACTCAAGCAACAGTGTTCTATTAAACAAAACATACCTTGCACCCCATGGGAAGGCTTTCCGATCCAAAATATAGACGTCTGGTGCGTGGGAAATCTTTCGGGTTCGAACCTGTTCTGAACCCAAAAACAGACTGGACCTGACCGGACCCAAGGTCCGGTTCAGGGTTCGGATTTTTTGGCAAAGAACCGGACCGAACCGGACATCGGCAACACTATCTGGCGAGCACCGCCCACTTTGAGTGCAGGACGGAGGGTGTCCTTGGCGATGGCGTAAGGCGAAAGGTAGCCGTCGTGATCGTCGTCCTCGGGAAGAGCAAGAAGCCGAGGGTCGATGTGGCGGTTTGTAATGGTGTGCCCAGAGGACAAAATGTGCGGGGCAGAAGGCGGGTCAACTGGTACACCGAACGCCGGACCAAAGTGGTGCACTATGGCAGGCTATACAAAATTTGTCAGTGAAGGACGCGAAAATTATAGTCAAGAATATATACCTGCAACTGTCCTTGTGCAGGCGCTGAGACACCTCTCTGTTCAATTGGAGGTTGCGGAGGAGGCGGCTGCATACTTGCGTCAAAGATATTCACAAGACAGCAGATTGCATACCACAAGTTCATCGGGAGCAAATGCCCACTGCCCGTTCCCGTCACGCATCCAAGCTTGTCCACTGGATTTGTAGAAGATGGGGTGATGTACGGACTGCACGAACGGAGGAGCAGCTGGATCTGCGATTGGAGAAGATAGAAAATGAGAAAGAGTGGATGAACGAGGAGCGAACCTTGAACAAGGAAACATCTCAACACAAGCCCCCGTTTTATGGACTCCAGTTGGCGACATGTCTTCGGATGCAATGAAGCAGTTAAACTATGTTGTAGGGAGGTTACCGCTGTCAAATTGACCGCAATGGGCTACATACCATGTGTAGCGCATGGCGTTCACTTTCGTAGGAAGTTGAATGAACTTTTCAGGCTCAATTTGTGCGACAATTCAAAGCTGGAGCATCATATCGGTTGTCGTCCCTGAGGCCAGGCTGAGACACTGGAACCGTGCAGGAGACACTCCCCGAAGTTGCCGAGTACCGGGATGTTAAAGAATGTGGCGTGCAGGTGCAAGATGGAGGTGACGAGCGTGGGGAGCAGAGACGCGGATGTGCATCAGGAAACCCGTCGGTGCGCGGGATCTAATAATGAGCTGATTAGCTCTCCACTTCAACCAAGATGGGTAGAGTGGAGAGCGTCGAATGGAACACGTAAGTATATATGTAATATAAAATTCCGGCTGTCGCGTTGCCCGCGCGTAGCGTACGCGCGGGCTCGCCTCCGTGCCGCCTTGCCCCGTAAACGTTAACACTCCCCCTCAAGGGGCGCGGAGGCCCATGCGGTGTCGAAGATATTCGAGTTTGACGCGGGGGAGCGCTTTGGTGAGCGCATCAGCGATCTGCTCGTTGGTGGGGACATAGGTCAGGGAAATTATCCCCTTTTCCACGGCGTCACGGATATAGTGATAGCGTAGGTCGATGTGCTTGGTGCGCGAGTTCATCAGACCGCTTTTGGCGAGCGCGATGGCACTCTGGTTGTCGCAATAGAGCGGCGTGGGCGAGGAAGGGAGGTGGGCGAGTTCGCCGACGACTTCACGAAGCCAAGTGATTTCGCGGGCGGCGCTGGCCGCGGCGATGTATTCGGCCTCGGTGGACGAAAGCGCGATGAGCGCCTGCTTGCGTGAGGACCACGCGATGGCGGCGCCGTCGAAGAGGACGACGTTACCGGAGATGGAGTGACGGTCGGCCTGCGAGGCGTGGTCGGCATCCGTGTACGAGCCAAGTCCCGAATCGTCAAGTCCGAGAGTGAGCAAAAGAGATTTACTGCCGTCGAGATAGCGGAGTACGCGCTCTCCTGTGTCATAATGGAGACGTCTTGGGTGGGCCATGAAGCGCGTGAGGAGGGAGACGGCGTATGCGATGTCCGCGCGCGTGCCAATAGCAGCGTACATGAGGGAGCCTATGAGCTTCGCGTACTTGGTGGGGTCGACGAGCTCGCCGCAGGCATCCTCGTCATAGAGATTGACGTGTGGGTCGAGTGGAACGGAGAGCGGTCGTGCCTGCGTGAGGTTAAAGCGCTTGACGAGTGTGTCAATGTATGCGCTCTGCGACATTGTGATGCGTCGCGCTGCGCGGTTGTGGCGGATCTCGAAGCCAAGGAGCCAGTGTACTGGCCCGAGGTCTGTAATATCGTAGTGAGCGCCGATTTCGCGTTTGACGGCTGCACTCACCGCCGGAGAGTTGGAGAGAATGAAACCGTCATCGACATGAATGCCAATAACTATCCCAAGTTCGCCGTCGAAGACGGAGAAGACGGCGGGGTCTGCGGCAACCGTGTAAAGCCCATTTTATCTACTAGAAGCTCGCAAAGCTTCTTATACCATTGTCTCCCCGCTTGCTTCAGTCCGTACAGCGCCTTGCGCAAGAGGCCGACCTGGTGCTCGTGCCCTGGCTTCTTGAACCCTGGGGGCTGCTCCATGTAGATGGTCTCTTCGACGTCGGCGTTTGTGTACGCGCTCGAGAAATCGATGTTGTCGGCTTCGAGGTCGTATTTGGCGGCTGTGGCGAGTAAAAACCGAAATGTAGCGAGCGACATTGTGGGGGACGCGGTCTCCGTATAGTCGACGTTGTAGACCTGGCGGTGACCTCCGGCGACGAGTCGGGCCTTGTGGGCCTTGACATTGTTGTCTTCATCGCGTTTGCGGCGGAGGATGAAGGAGGAGGGAAGGACGTTTGCGTCACGTGGGCGATCTACTAACTCCCACGTATCGCGTTCCTCCAATTTCTTTACCTCCACGTCCATCGCCGTCTCCCACTGTACGCTCTCTGGACCCGATCCCGCCTCGCGCACGGTAGGCGCGTCTCCATCCATTGCAGCAAATGCTGTTAATGGAGCTTCGTCTCCAGCAAATGCCGCGCACATCGCAAACATAGCGACAGCTCCCTCAAGCCATTCGCCAGTCGCAAATGCGGTGTTTGCTGACGCGCTACTGGGTGGTACGACGCTGCCAGGGACTTTGGCAGCACTGCGTCCGCCTGTGGATCCCTTAACGTCGTTGATATCGCGTAGCCATTGCGCTGGCTTGCGTGTACGCGTCGGGCGTGGGGACGGGTCTGCTTCTGGCGCTGGTTCCGATGGGAGAGGTGCGGGGGATGCGTCGGATGGTGTGGGCGGTGTGTCCGCAGGAGGGAAAGGTACGTCGTCGGTTGCTGGAGGTGTTGCCGGCGTTGATTCTTTTGAAGGAGCCTCGGGCGCTGCTTTTGGTGTTGCAGCGGGCGGTTTTGGAGCGTTGCGAGCGCTCTCGCCACCCAACTCCCCCTCGATCGGGATGCTCGTAGGGAAGGTAGAATCTTCCTCCCCCTCAAACCTCACATTACGTTCGACTGTAACTCTTTTTTGCACTGGCCAATAAATTCTGTGACCTTTTGCATGCGCGTCCACACCTATCCAACGGCAAGGCTTTGCCTGGACGTCAATTTTCGACGCGTTCTCGTCTTTCACCCAGACGTTGGCACCGAACCGCCGAAGTTGTGAGAGATCGGGCTTATTGCCCGTCGCGCGCTCGTGGGGTGTCGAGCCGATGGTGTTCGTGGTCTCTGTACGATTGCGGAGCCACGCTGCGTGGACGACGGCTTCGAGCCAGAGGAAGGCGGGTAAGCTGGTGAGATGGAGCATGGCGCGAGCGTGCGCTAGCAGCGTCTGGAGGACGCGTTCAGCTCGCCCGTTCTGCGCTGACGAGTCATGGACGGTGACGCGATGATGAGTGGCCTGATTTTTCAGGTACGTCTCCGTCTTTTTGCTGGTGTACTCGCCGCCGCCGTCTGTTCCCCACTCGCCGATGGCTGTAGTGCCACGGTGGACCTTCACCCAAGCTTCAAATTGCTTGTACGCATCGAACGCCTCGGACTTTTTGCGTAGGCCTGTAACGATGACCTCGTCTGACTTGTCATCCACGAAAACGACGAAGTAAAGCTTGCGCCCGAGTGATTCCATTGGCGCAGGTCCCCATGTGTCGCTGAAGACGCGCCCGCCGTAAGTTTTGGCTGTGGGGCTTGAGCGGGTCTTTGGGAATGGCTCGCGCTTGAGGATTCCCATCGCGCAGCCTTTGCAGAAACCTGCCTCGTCATCGGTGAGTTTTATTCCTGTCACAACTCCCTTTTTGACCATGTTCTGCAGTCCCCGAGCATCGGCGTGGCCCATGCGGCAGTGGAATTCGTGCAAGGTAAGCGTCGCACATATGGAGTGAGCAGGCATTGCGATCGAATTCGGGACGGGGGATTTAGACGCGTGTACCTCGAGGATGGGGTAGAGCCCATTGCGCTCAGCAACCACAAACAGGGCGCTGCGGTTCGGCGCCAAGACGTGCGCACCGTCCTTCTCGAAGTGTACAGCGTGGCCAGATTTCGCCATGCGACTGACGGAGATCAAGGTGAGCGGCATCTCGGGGGCGTACAGTACGTCAACTAGTGTCATTTCGATACGACGCCCGCGATGGAGTACGGTGATAGGAACCTTGCCGCGCCCGGTGGTGTAAAAGGTGCGGTTGTCGGCTGAGCGTATGGCGATAGGCTGTGTATCGCGGAACTCGATGAAGCGCTCGCGGTTCGGGCAATAATGTTGGTTGGCGCCTGAGTCGAGTAGTGCGGTAAAGCCGCGTGAGACTATACCGGTATCCTCGAGCTTGGTGAAGTCGGTGGCGACGTCGGCGGCTGTGTGGAATGCGAAAGAATAATTTGCTGTGCCTCCTGCCTTGTCGTTACCACTGTTGCCACCATCCTTGGCATCCTTTTTCGACTTTCCGCCCCGACCATTCCCTTTGTTCGAGCTCTTTCCGCGTGCAACGTCCTTCCAGTTCGTTGGACGCTGCCCCTCTTTTCCGCCACCCTTCGACCAACAATCTTTGGCCCAGTGTCCTTTATGGCTGCAGTTAGCGCATATGTCGTGTCTGCTCACAACGAGCGCGGCACCGCTGGATGAGGTGGGGCCGTTGATTGCAATGTCGTCGCAGGCCAGCGCACGGATGGTTACGATGAGCATGTCGGCGGTGTAGACTGGAGGGGGTCCAGAGGGATTCGCCTGCATAGCGAGTTGACGGGTGGTCTCGGCGTTGGTCAGGATGGTGCCAACTTTGTCGCGCCAGCTTTTCGGTAGAAGGTGAATTACTATACTCTTCTTTTCCGAGTCGCTGAGAGTGCCCCCGGCGCTAGCATAATTGGCGATGAGGAGGTCGAGTTGGTCGAGCGTTGCGCGAGGGTCGCGTTCGCCCTCGGGGCACTTGAGCTCGTGCATGCGGTCGACAAAGGACTGTGCGTGAAGTTCACCTTGCTGCTCGTACATGCCACAGAGCGCCTCCCAGGATTCGCGCGCCGTCGCGAGATTGGCAATGCGAATTTTGTGGGTTTCGTGAACGGTTGCAAAGAAAAGGGTGCGAATCTTCTCATTGTCTTGTTCCCATCGGTCCATTTGCTCGTCGTATGTTGCGAGTGCGGTTTTATGAGCAGTTTTGGCTGTGTCGTCGGCCTTTTCCGCGAGAGTGGGCTTGACTGGTTCAGTCGCGCGCCCGTTGATGTATTTGGCTTTTCCCATGCCCGTGATTTGGGACTTCAGTTGTGTCTTCCAAATGACGAAGTTTTCGCCCCGTTGTCCAAGTGTTGGGAGGCGGATGCGTGATGTCGCAAGGTCGTCGTCGTCGCCACGGGTGGCCATAACCTGTTAAAGAATGTGGCGTGCAGGTACAAGATGGAGGTGACGAGCGTGGGGAGCAGAGACGCGGATGTGCATCAGGAAACCCGTCGGTGCGCGGGATCTAATAATGAGCTGATTAGCTCTTCACTTCAACCAAGATGGGTAGAGTGGAGAGCGTCGAATGGAACACGTAAGTATATATGTAATATAAAATTCCGGCTGTCGCGTTGCCCGCGCGTAGCGTATGCGCGGGCTCGCCTCCGTGCCGCCTTGCCCCGTAAACGTTAACACGAGAAAGGCTTGAAGTGAACGCGAGCGAAGCAAAGAGAAGAAGAGTTACATTCGTGACACCGTGACACGCAACCCAATTGGGCGACGCCACAAGCGGAGGAGTCGACGAATGCGCCTGTCCAACCAAATATATGTCTAAAAAATTCTGGCTGGGGGTTCAGGACCCCCCAGCCAGATCAAAGCAAATTATATTCTATTGGAGGGTCTGAGCAACGCTAAGCGAGATCCAAGTCCGATGGGGTCCTGACAGATGCCTCGGCATCTCAGCCGGAAATTCTCAGATATGTAAAAAATATTATCTATCCTTACGGGAAGTCACCCAATATGACAGGCACAAAAAATTAGAAACGGCAGGGGTCTCTACATGGATACTATGAGAACCTCGTACAACATAAGAAGGAATTGAAGGACATACCTAGGCATCAGAGTCGTCGTCAACCAAATTAAAGTCCTCCTTCGAGACCACCTCAGCATCAACATCAATGACGGCGCGCAGGGCTAGGGGTATCATCGCGCTGGAAGGCAACAGCCTGAGCGGTGGCAACGATCTTGCTCTAATGCTCGGCCTTCAATTTCTTCACGACTGTGGTGATAGCGATGTGCTGGGGATTAATTTGGGGCACCTTCACTGAAGTCGACGCGGTTAGCCCAGTTGCTTCTGGAAAAATTGCCAGTAGGAGTGGGTGGGATGACCAATTCGCCGATGCGGAAGTAGTTAAGTCCTCGTTTGAGCTACACAAGCATCCGCGAAATATTTACGGGATAAAATGAGATAAGTACCGCATGACAGCCGAGGGTTAAAATTCCTGTTTCCAGTGATTAACACCAGCGGTGCCGAGCTTATTGCGCCAGCTGTCGACCTTGTCCTGGGCCTGATTGCGATGAGTATCCAACTTCCCCCCAAAAAATTCGACAGACTAGCTTCTGGATAACAAGGACGAGTCGATTGTCACAAGCGTCCGAGGCAGAGGCTGCATAGTCGGGGATTTGAGGGCCTTACTGGACAAAACCCAGGCGGTATAGCTATTTTTCAAGGAAACTGTCGAGATATCTAGAAATCAATGGACAATGATCGCGAATCATCGAGATCTCGACATTTCGCGATCATTCTCTACAAATATCTAGATATCTCGACCAAAACGCAACTTTTGACCATTTTTGAGGCTGGTATTGTGCTCCAAGATCTCTAGTGATTCCTGGAGATCTCGACCTTGCCTTGAGAACCGTCATTGTTCCAAGCATTGGTGACCTCGAGATCTTGACTTTGGCAAACCAGTTGAGGTCGAGATCTCGACCTCGCAAGAGCAGGCAAAGTCGAGATCTCGACCTCGCAAGAGCAGTCAAGGTCGAGATTTCGAGTTCACATCATGCGGATCACTGATCCTGTCGATAGCCCAAAGTCATCCACAGCTAACTTGGGCTGCTGACAGACTCTTGCCAGGTGATTTTCGGACGTAGTTCCGTATTCCTGTTGATCGAGCACGTCATCCACAGCGGTTTGAAATTGGTAAACATGAGATCTCGAGAAAACTCAACAAATTGAAGGTGTGTTTGAGACTCGACAAAATTCCAGATTTCGGGAAATCTTCAAAAGCTATATTGACTTGATGGCCTCGAGATTTCGGTCTTGCTCGAAATTTCGGACATTTTCCGAGATCTCGGCCTTCATCAAGATATCTAGAGATCTCGAGAAATCGAAAGCAATTGTCGATCAATCTCTAGATATCTCGGCTATCATCGATGATTGTTGAAGATTGTGGGTTATTCTCGACAATTGTCTATTGATCTCTGTATATATCGATGTTTTTCCTTCGCCAGACACTACCTTTGTACTTTTGTCCAGTAAGGGCCTTCATACGGGGAAGCTGACATTCCAGATGGCGATAATATTGTCGGAGGAAGGATCGTCCCAACCCTAAGTCTCCCGACAAACTTGAGCAGCGGAGGGGTAAGGTTAGTCTTGAAAGGCTGGGGCGGATGTCATCAGGAATATCGCTGAGCTTGATATCGGTCTTCTTGATCTTGCCGGCGGACTGGAGACGTGTCGATGGGGCCACAAGCCCGGTGCCGTTGGTCTCGACGATGCCAGCGATAGGAGTACTTAACCTAAGTCACCGGTGGCAAACGTGACTCGGGCCGTTTTACCGCAAGGCGTACACACCTTGGCTCGAGCGAACATCGCGTTCTTGGTCACTTCGACTGTGTACTCGTGCTCGTCCCCGTCATCGACGTCGGACTGGATACCCCCAATGGCACTGGCGTCACTGCCTGGCGGCCCAGCCATATCTACATCGGCGTCACTCGAGACGGAACGGCGATGACTGATGAACGACATGGCGCCCGAGCTCGCAGACCTCGAGCGACTTGGAGCATGGACACTCTCCATGGTAAGTACCCTGCCGCGAGTCCAATCGACGCGGATTCCGCCGACAGGGGTCTTCTTTTGCTTTTTCTTCAAATTAGGCCTGCGACGCATCAGTGAGAGAATTTCACGGCAAATAGAAAGACTTACTCGACTGGGTGAGCCTTTCTCTTTCTCTTTGCCATGCTCACTCCCTGTTTCACCCTCTCCGCATCAACAGCATCGCGAACACTGCCCTTCGCGCTTTCTTGGTCCTCCCCACCGTCTTCGTCGGTTTAGGCGCTTCTTCGTCGGAAGCATCCATGACTTCGTCCTCGGACTCGAGGGGCTGCTTTTCTTGGTCAGGCTGATAGTCGTCACTGCTCCCGGGGCCGTCAGAGCAAGGATCAACGATGGCGCCTTCTACGACTGCAAGGGAATCATCATCTTGGCTAGCAGAGAAGTGTAAGGCTAGAATTACTTGGCTCCTCCTCCACAGTAGACTTCTCGGGTCGCCGAAACCTTCTCCAGCCCTGATGGTGGGGGATGCTTAGCATTCTGGTCACGCACACTGTCTTAGGACCATTCTGTTCGAGATGGCTGCCGCCTGAGAAATGCCTTCGTGCCGTTGGTCTTCTTGCTGCTGCGTCTGCTGGGCCTTGGCGATCTTTTCTTGCTGGACTTCTGCTGATGATCGTACTGCCCTCGGCATGTCGGGAAGACCTGGATTTAGCGCACGACCATCCCGGGGGGCCATGCCGGAAACTATGGTCTTTGCATTGGACGACGTATTCTTCACTTTGGTTGTGGCTTGGGTCCCATGGTAGTGGAAGAAAGGATGAGGTTAGTTCGGATACGTTGTGACTGGAATTAAAAAAAAAATTCGCTCGCAATCCGAAATCCGAACGGTGGCGGCCAGCCGCCAGTGCGAGCCGCCACTATTGATGCCGCCACTATTGATTGTTCGCTCTCGCTGCAATACACTTTTTTGCTCAACGTCCCCGCTTGCAACAACACAGTGCCCACCGCCACTTGCAATTTTTTGATTGACCCACACAGTGGCCACACTCGCAATTTTTTATCGACCCACTTCATTCTCCGATAATCGCCGCAATATATTCTCTCACTTAACGTCTTCCCGCGCCTGATCTTCGGCGCCAATCCAGTTTTGGCGCAATTTGCCAAGTCCGTTTCCCTAGCTTTGGTTCTCTATGGCCACCTGCAGGCGCCGATTTACAGCGGCCTCGTTTGTCTGTCCCGAGTGCAGAAAATGCCAATGCAAATCCGCCACTGGCCTTAAGCAGCATCGAAATACCCATGTTACGCTCGCGACAGTGCATCCGGTTCCCTCAAATCCATCTCATCATACCGATGATCTACCCTGCCGTGAAAATAGCGCCCTGCATTCTCCAGATCCTGGACCATCCCAATCCCATCCGCCTCAGCCCATTGTACCGCCTGTCCAACAGGGAACAATGCTGGTGAGCGGGCAGCAGGGAGCAAGGAACCGCGCGGAGCGGACGGTACTGGATTATTTCGTTCAATTCGACAGCCACGCATCACACACCCCCCTGTCGATTGCGAATTTGGTCGAGGTCACGCGCCACGCAGGCGAGTGTCGAATTCACGCTGAAAAATAAATAGAATATGTGCTACTGGCAATGTACCTGACACCCTGGGCATCGGCGACAGAATCCGGCAACCTGGAATCGTGCCTGGTATGGGAAGAATAAAGGATTCTGACTGTGTATTTGATTTGGAGTTTGTCGGAACCAATTTCGGGTGTTCCAACACTTGCCAGGTCAGGCACAGTTTACTTGCTCCTGATATTGCTCCTGACACTCAAAGAGTTAGGTGCAGGTTCTATTACCTTCAAACAATAAGTGTTAGGTGCAGTGGCAGGAAGTTCCCAGACACTTGAATAAGAGTCAGACCCCCGGACACTGGCCATCACTCGGCATCAGTCAGCCTGATTCTTATTCTGTCCGGAGCCTGCCCAATACTGTACCTACTCCTTATTGTTCCACAAGACTAGACCCTGAACTTGACACTCTCTGTGTCAGGAGAAATATCAGCCCCACACAAATTGCGCCTGACACGGTTGGTGTCAGCACACCCGAAACTGGCTCCGGCATGTGCCGAATCAGGTTTGAGATCAGATTGACTTGCTCCTTACATATCGGGTAGGATTTCAGCGCACATTATTCAGTCACTGACACTACAAATTTCAGGTACATTTCCTTGTAAACTGATTCTTTTTATTTTGCCGAGTGATTGGTCAAACATCACGAACATGGCTGGAAAATTGGTATAAATTTAAAAATAAATCTGTACTGTGCTCAGTGTCTTCAGAACACCAAAAGTTCCACAATTTCTGTCATTTTTCAGCCTCCATGGAGTCTTTCTGTGCCAAACTGCTGTGTTCTGGCCCTAATTCAGGCCAGAGGAAAACAAACAGAAAAAAATAAAGAAGGTAAGGTGAATTGGATCCAAATATTCTTAGGATGTACTAGAGCTCTTGGCTAATGGAACAACATGGTTTCCGCTAAATTTGCTATTTTTTGTCCCAGTCACGCTCAGTTGGGGGCCTGTCGAAATGTCGAATAGGTTAAATGGGTCACGTGTCACGCCCCCTGTCGATTTGAACAAAATAATCCAGTATGCGAGCTTAGAAGGCCACCATGTCATAGAGGGACACGGCGTCCGGTCGGCACTTGGCATGACGCTCGAGGGAACAACACGACACACCTGACCCTGAGACAAGAGGCCCTCTCCCGCCCGCATTGACGGTGGCTAATTCCATACTGGGCAGGAGCCAGTATACGGTGGGCGTAAAAGGAGAGCAGAAGAGCGAGGGCAATGGACGATGTGGTGGGGGGAGACAAGAAAGAATGGCTGACAGCATCAATCAATGGTTGATGGCGTGGAGAGAGTTGCCGAAGTGCCGCAGAAACTTTCCTAATTCGGTGCTTACATTTGAGGCGGAAGGAACTAGCGCGGGCTCGGTTACGGTGTTTGTTGCTGCCCAAAAGAATTAAGCAAAAAAGGAAAGAAGAAGAAAAAAGAAAGGAGAGATTCAATTCTTTGTGCCAAATACATGTACTTGAACGCACATTAAATCAGCTCTAAGCTGATTCTTGTACTCAAGATTTCTGAATATGCTCATGTGATTTGGGCGCGCGACGACAGTTGTGCAAACAACATCAAATAAAGTCTGTTTGAATGAAAAGAACTCATCTGTTATATGCATGTAAAAAGTGCATATAATCATGTATATATAGTCCGCAGCCTATGACAGGATTAACCTGTCATAGTGGCCTTTTGGCTCAGTTGGTTATGATGCTAGCTGTGGACACGTGACATAACAGTACTGTTATATCCGTGTCCGGAAAGAAAAGGAAACGGCCGGAAGGACGGACGGCCGGAAGGGCCGGAAGGACGGATGACCGAATGAAGTGTCGGGGGGCCAGACGAAGGTCCGGATGTAAAGCGATACCACAAGAGTATAAGGGTACACCAATTAACTTGGCTCCGAAGGTCGGATAGAGAATAGGACAGAGGTCGGACGACGGAGCAATGCGGAGGCAAAGCACGTTAATTATCAACTAAGGTTACATCCGAAGTAAGTACGTATTTATACTAAGTACGGAGATAGTCCGGATGCGTTCGGAGAAGAAGTTAAAGACAATAGGAATAAGCGAAGACAATAAAGACAATAAGGAATACATGTGGGGCATAAGTCATATGGTCGGAGAAGGGGAAACGCTCAGTAATTCTTCATTGCATAAAAACCCCGAGGGCGTGCGTCAACGACCAAGGTCGGACGCAACAGCGAGTGAGACGGACGCGAGCCGGAGTTCGGATGACGCGTCCGGAAAGGAGGAGAGTCGGATCCGAGGATCCGGACGGAGGACGGAGGAAGTCCGGACGGAGCCGGAGAGATCCGGACGGAGCCGGATGGTGTAGGAGTTGCATGGTCGTAACATCATCCCTTGAAGGCCTGTTGCCTGTGGCTTTTAGGTGCCTTACCATCTTGTAATCCTCTTTGGGAAGCCCTACTGCAGTTGGAATGCTCGCAGACAATAAACTAATTGGTCAGATCTCACCAGCTCTGAAAAAAATTATGTGGACCACTATGCACCATCTTGTCGAGGGTGGAATGGTGTTACAGCAATTTGCGGTACTTAGGGTGCGGGCCATTTTTTTTTTCTCAACAGTTTTGACTAGAACACCTGCCACGGGCTCAGTTGTTCTCGGATTTCCTTGAAAATAGGCACGTTCGAATCACATTGAAGATCCGCAGAGAATGAGTTGCCGGCTTTTTTTGATGTGATTATGTAATAGAATTTCTTCAGAAAAATCATGCCTTCCACTAGGACAAGTGTAGCACAGTGAATAATGGTCCGATTGACCTAATTCCGGAATATGTTATGTGTCTGTACTATCTCTAGGGGATCATGAAGTTCACAGATATAGGTATAGTCAAATTCCAATGTAGAGCTCTACTTCTCATGGGGCATGAATATTGCCCTGGCCAAAGTGAGCGGAAAATGATGTTCGATTGGTATATTGTCTATGGAAATGTGCCATCCTCTGGTAACATCTCAGATACATAACATATTCCGGAATTAGGTCAATCGGACCATTATTCCCAGTGCTACACCTGTCCTAGTGGAAGGCATGATTTTTCTGAAGAAATTCTATTACATAATCACATCAAAAAAAGCCGGCACCTCATCCTCTGCGGATTTTTAATGTGATTCGAACGCGCCTATTTTCAAGGAAATCCGAGGAAAACTGAGCCCATGGCGGGTGTTCTAGTCAAAACTGTTGAAAAAAAAAAAAATGGCCCGCACCCTAAGTACCGCAAATTGCTGTAAGCTGGAGGTCAAATGCAAACTGAATAGGTCAGAAATTTGTCCGTGGATAGCGTTAATCAGTGGTTGATGGATGAATATGGATCTATTCCCACGGACAATGGGCGGCCCGTGGATATCCATGGATCCGTGATGGTACGGTCACGTGCGCCGCTTGCGCGTAGCCTTCATCCATTCGTTCTTGGCGCGTAGCGTTGGCCAGCGCAGCGCCCGGGGCGCCTGTTATACGATCCTATAACTATTCCCTATAATTCCTCAGATACCCATATACTATGTCTATACCCTCCACTTCCGCTAGCCAGAGTGTGCCGCCACACACATCCTCAAGAATCCCCACTCCTCATGGCACCCCCTCCTCGACGCGACAACACACTCTCAGTCGACCACAGACGAACCCAACCAGACTCCTGTTGATGTAGAGCCAACCACTAAACGCCGAAGGAAGGGGAATGTCTCAGGGAAGTCGGACAATGAAGTCTGGGGTCTGGGATTTGCCAGACAAAGATATGATGGGTGTGTTTATATAAGGGTTTGTTGAGAGTTTTACTATTCAATCCAACCAAGTGAACCAATCCAAAAGCTATATTCAATAGACTTCTGGGAGTGCAACGTAGGATGGACGAAAGTTATCCCCAGTTGACACTCCCGGGATATTTAATGAAACAATGTACGTAATTATGATAGCGTGATGTGTCCGGCCCGTCGGTACGCGGGCCGAGGATATTATTAGTCCTTACAGTTTACTATGTTCACTATATCCGCGTTTAGTGAACCCTCACCTACTTGGAAGCTGCAGAGGCTTCCTCCTGCACTTGGAGATCTGAAGCTTACGGCCACTATGATGTTACGCTCCGACGCGACCCGAGCAAGACACTTGTCTTTATTTTCAAGTGTAAATACAACTACAAAGATCATAATTCAATCGAGTGGAAGCGCGAAAACTCCAGTCCCAGCATTTCCAACCTTCTGAAGGCTTCGCGCGACTGCGACAGGTTGCGCGGTGTTCTCGAAGCTGCTGAACCGTCTGCAGTTGTGTACTCACCAGTGGCTCACCGGGCCATAATTGCAATGCGAACTGCGACAAGCAATCGCCCCTTCAACATGGTAACTGACAAATACTACCGGATGGAAGTCCTGATGCTGCGTCCAAACACCCTGATCCCGTTCCCTTCAACGGTCTCGCGCGACGTCAACCTTCTTTACCTTGAGATCGCAAAAAATGTCAAGTCTTATTTTGTGGTATGTATAAAGCTGCGCTATGATTCTGGCTCATCCAGACGCAGGAACGCGACCGTCCAATCCATGGAATCATCGACGGTTGGACATCCCTTCTGGGCTCGGGCTGGCTCGGCGTCGTTATCAGTTGGACAGATCTCGGGAAGATACACAAAGCTATTCTGTAGTTTATAAAGTACGCATGCATTCCATTGATACTACCCTCCTGACCTTGTGTTCTAGATTCACTGAGAGTCATACTGGCGCATATCTTGCGAAAGTTTTCCATGCATGTTTAGAACACTTTGGGATCGATAAACTGGTTCGTATTTCGGTCGTTTCACGCATCTCCACTAAATCATCTTCCCAGCTTTTATTCCTTAACATGGACAACGCCGGCAGCTGTGATACAACGGCCGTTCAATACAAATCTCTTGTCCCTACATTTGGTGGGGCAGCCGTGCGACTTTGCTGCATTCTACATATTCTCAATCTAATCGCGAAGGTGATAACCATCATATCGTATCGGGTTGCCAACTTATTTTCCTTCTAGGCTTTTATTCAATTTTTTTTTTCAAAGAACTCAAGCGCAAGAAAACTGTGAAAGCATCAAAGGGTCGAAAATCCGTTGACGTACCAGAAACCTTCTCCTTGCTAGATGATGTCGATGTCGAGGAGGTTGTTGTTGAGGCAGGGGAGCGCCTGACTCCTGCGGAGGCCGAGCTCGCTGGGGCCGTAGATGCGAACGAAAACGGTGGGGAACCTTCCAACAGCGCGGCTGCTAGCCAAGATGCACATGACAGTCTTGTTGCAAAGTCCATCTGGGATAAAGCAATTTGCCAAGATGAAGGAGAACGGCGTGGGGATCACCCCCTCACAAAACAAACATGCTCTTGGTATTTTCCCGAAGGTGCGCAGTTAAATCGTATCAAGTCCTTGCTTTGTTGTTTAGGCGCAAGCGCAGGTTGCTGGACTTGCCAAGAAGGTCCACGACAGCGGGCCGGTCGCCGCAGATTTGTACTCTTTCCTTCCTCCTCTGTGGATCCTCTGCTTTTAACTCCTTTCATACCAACTTTTGCTGTGTTTTCTTCTGCAGCCCGTCTCGTGTTCAACTATTGTCCCCATTAACTATTCTTTAACGATTACCTCGGCATGTCATTTTACATGTTGGCATACATCTCCATTTGACATATCCCCTTCCTTCTGTCTCACTGCAACTGCTCATTTTTGAGGGTCAAAGTTGCTCAACAGAGTTTTTAAAACTGTCATGTGGCTCAACAGCTGACAGATGTGCAGCCTTGCTTGACAGAATGCTGTTTATCGCTGCAGCTGTGTGGTCTACGGCGCAGCCCAAGATTTCAATCAAGCCGGCTGGCCATGCGGTCTCCTCGCAAGATATAAGAGTGTTCATAATTTACCCCCTTCGGAACTCACTTCTCTCGCACTTGCAGTGCTCAATCATGTACCTATTCTCAAACCAAAACCATTTTTACTGGGATCCCTGCGGTTGATCTCTCAAGACCTCTACTCCCATTCTCCCTAATATCAAGGCTGCTTGTCGGCATTATTTAAGGGCGCGCTCTTCTTTGAATCCGTTGGGCTCTTTCTCCTGCTCAAACCCGTCAGTCTCACCTGTAAGTCCCACGTAACCCCTGTAGTAAGTGGTGGAGAAGGGGGGTGTCTCCCCCTCTAACTAGAGCCTTTTATGGTGTTCTTCGAGCACGCGCTAATTCCGCCTAATTATTTAACAATAATAGCAATAGCTCGTAGATAATAGCAATAGCTCTGAGATATCATAGATAGCATTGATAAGACAAGCTGATATCTATCCCCTGTTCCCATCAACACCCTGTCAAAGATACGAGCGCGTCGGCGCGATTTGATGGCGCGCCGTCGGTGCCATCGCGCACCATCAATTTCCCATCACCGCACCCGCCCTTGTGTCCCCTGGCCTCACAAGTGCCCCAATAAATCTGGAAATAATATAGGACATATCTGAAGGTGTAAATCTATCCAAGAACTACTTGAATTGATTACTATTGATCTCTTGGTCTCACATTTGGTACAGCCATAAAAAACATGAATGTAAAGAGAGGGCATGCACTACTGTGCAACAGATGGTTCTTGATTTCATATTTCATTGCTCTTACATGCTTAAAACCAGATTTGCAGCCCAAAACCGGTGGCACTGAAGTGGGCCACACTTTGCGCCAGCAGGTGGGTGTCGGGCTTGGCGACCATCACGCGGGCGCGTTCTGGTGCGAGGCCTCGATCCAACGGCACAAGCATCTTGAAGGGGTTTTGGAAGTCCTGGGGGTGACTTGGTTGGAGTGATTCAGTGAAATATTGAGGAAGATAAATTGACCGTTGTGGGGGCGGGATTTTGGGCGGATGTCAGGTTTGGCGACGATCGCGAGGGCGCGTTCGGAGGGACGCCCCTAATCAATAACACAGGTGTCTTGAGGGGGTTCTGGAGGTCCTGCAGGTAGGTTAGTTGGATTAATTCGGCAAGATATTGAGGAAGATATATTGACCTTTGGGGGGCCGGAACTTTGGGTGGGTGTCGGGCTTGGTGACGATCGCGCGGGCGCATTCAGGGGCAAGGCCTGAAGTCGATGGCATAGTCATCTTAAGGAGTTCATGGAGGACAGGTACGTCACTTGGTTGAAGTGATTCGGAAAATTCAAGCAAGATAAATCGATATTTGCGGGGGCGGGACGTTCGACAGACGTCGGCTAGGCAGTGATCGCGCAGGCGCGTTCGATGATGAAGACCCATTTTGTTGGGACAGACGCCTTGAGAGGCTCCTGGACATCTCACAAGTCACTTGGATAAAGCGATGCAGCGAGAATTCAAGGAAGATACCTTGATTTCTGCGATGGGCGGGATTTTAGCGGGTGTCGGGCTTGCCAGTGATCACGCGTGCACATCCGACTACCAAACTCCGGGTCGATAGCATAGACGTCTTGAGGAGGTCATGGCGGTCATGTAGGGAACTTGGTTGAGGAGATTCGGCCAGAATTCGAGGAAAATAAATCAATGTTTGCGGGAAGAAGGACCTTCGGCGAGCATCGGGCCTGACAGTGATTGCGCGAGCGCGTTCGCTGACGAAGCCCCATATTGATGCCACAGATGTCTTGAGAGGCTCCTGGAGGTCTCACAAGCAACTTGAATAAAGTGATTCAGCCAAATTTCAAGGAAGATAACTTGATTTCTGTGGGGGGCGGGATTCTAGCGGGTGTCGCGCTTGGCAGTGATTGCTCTTGTGCGTTCGGCGACTAAGCCTCAGGTCGATGGCATAGGCGTCCCGAGGAGGTCAAGAAGGTCGTGTAGATCACTTGTTTGAAGCGATTCGCCGAGATTTCGAGCAAGATAAATCAATATTTGAGGGAGGCGGGACCTTCGGCGGGCGTCGGTCTTGGCGGCGATTGCGCGGGGGTGCTCGGTGACAAAGTCCTATAATGATGCCACAGATGTCATTAGAGGCTCTTGGAGGTCATTTAGGCGATTTGATTGAAGCGATTCGGCGAGAATTTGAGCAAGATAAATCAATATTTGCGGGGGGCGGGATCTTGAGTGGGCATCGGGTTTGACAGCGATCGCGCAGGTATCGGGATTTAGGGCGGGTCATCCAGAGGGCATATGCCGGGAATAATTGCGTTCTCATCGTCGATGAATATGCCGGCAACGCAAAGCCCACGACGTAGTGGATGAGAGGAAGAGTAGCACCGATCACTACTATATATAGAAATCATACCTGAATCTCAAACCAAATGTCAGTTCGCGATTGAAACCTACGACAATTTAATTGTAGCACTTGCCTCCATGTTTCAAGGGCCCCAACATTTTTACAAGAGCAAGAATATACCTGAAGCTATGCCTGAAAAAAACAACAGTGTAGGAGATGCAGTGTGAAATTTTTAATAAAATGTCTCCTGGCCAAAAATTCAAAGTTGCCTCAATATCACTCAAGATGCATATCCCAAATTTTGAGGTCAACCGGTTAAGTGGAAGTGGAGGAACCGGAGTCGGATATCAGTTCGCGATCTAAATCAGTTCGCGACTGAAACTATCTTCCCATCATACGTCAGACGCCCCGCGCTAGATTTCGATACCCGGAAGGACCAAGGCTACCAAGAATCTCTCAAGCACTACCAGGAAAATCAAGGCTTTGCATTCTATTCTGCCTTGAATAGAACACACTGCCTGCTCACAAAAATACTGTTCAGTTCCTCTGGTCGTACTGACATCTTTATTGGCAGCCTCTGAGCTGCGGTCGAAAACTCAGACTTCAAAACGCGGCAGAACTCTCAACAAATGGTAGCTTCGCACTCTGACGGCATTGGTAGGACTTTTTTTTATTTACTTCTTCCATGTACTAGTTTTTGTTGTAGCGAAAAGATGAGGAGTGCTGCGCTGACGCACGAACTTTATAAGGCTTGAGACGCAGGGCAGGTGTGCCCGTATGTTTGTTTTGACTTCCCATTTGTTACTGGCACTAAATCCGTGGTAAGGCCAGGTGTGCCCATATTTTTGTTTTGACTTCCCATTTGTTGCTGGCATTAAATCCGTGGTAAGCAGCTCAAGGCAGCGCGCTTCAGGGACCCCCTGCTTCCCTACCCAACATGGTCGCAGTAGCCGCTCGCAAGGTATGATCCTGCAAGCTGTGTCTCCACTGACGCCCTCAACCGAGGAATAATATTGGTTGCGGACGCAGGCCTCCATCCTGTCGCTCACGGACTATGTTGCGCCTCACAATCACATCATGCCTCCATACCTGGGTGCAAAAGGCAGGTAGGTCCGTCTGTCTCTCGTCCCGCACCAGACCTATTCACACGGAAAAGCTGCCACATTGTGGGAAACGTTGGGACAAACCCCAGCGGGTTGAGGCTGCTGCGGTATGGCTCGCTACACGGCTCCATCCTTGGCTTCGAGGTCGTGCTCCCTCATGGTACCATCCTTGACCAGCTGACGTCTTGACAAAAATACAACACAGTTGTACAAAACTACTGAATGTAATTTGACTTTGGCGGGTTACGACCTCAAGCAGCTGTTCATCGGCGCAGATGGCACACTCGGTATTATAACCCCGGTTTTGATACTGACTCCGCCCTCGCCACAAGCATCGAACAACATCATCCTCGTGCTGCTGCATTTTGACAGCGTGCAGCTGCTATCCCGCACCGTCAAACACCAGCTGTCAAAGATCCTCTCCGCATTCGAGTGTTCATTGGCTGGACGGCGTACAATCTGGTAGTCAAGCACGGGCAGGGGCGCGCGCTCGATGAAGACGACGTCGAGGGCGCCGCACAGTCTCTACACGTAGATACCTGCAGCGGGCGACGCAAGCACGATGTACACTCATGTTTTTTTATGACTTAGCATTGGTTTATGTGACAAAATGTGAGATTGTGAATTAATGAGACATTTTGTTATTGGTTCAAGTGCCTCTGCAGGGGGAGCAACCCTTCAACTATGTCCTATATTATTTCCAGATTTATGGGGGCACTTGTGAGGCCAGGGGACACAAGGGCGGGTGCGGTGATGGGAAATTGATGGTGCGCGATGGCACCGACGGCGCGCCATCAAATCGCGCCGACGCGCTCGTATCTTTGACAGGGTGTTGATGGGAACAGGGGATAGATATCAGCTTGTCTTATCAATGCTATCTATGATATCTCAGAGCTATTGCTATTATCTACGAGCTATTGCTATTATTGTTAAATAATTAGGCGGAATTAGCGCGTGCTCGAAGAACACCATAAAAGGCTCTAGTTAGAGGGGGAGACACCCCCCTTCTCCACCACTTACTACAGGGGTTACGTGGGACTTACAGGTGGTCAATCTCCAAGTTTCTGGCCCTGCTTTGAACTTTCTCCGAATACAACTACAGAGCAGACACACCAACATGTCCGCAATTCATCCTCTAGGCTCTTTGATCCAGCTCATTTTATCTTCCTTCCGTCATTGTCTGCCGCTTTGACCTGTGGGTTGAATCCTTTAGACCCGAGTGCCCTTCTTACGGTTTTACTTCTCTATCACTCTTTGCAGCATGTCGAATCTCCCGAAGCCACGCACATACACTTTTTGTTCACATTGAAAGCAATTGATTTCATACACACATTTGCTGACCCAGATATCTAGGGTGCATTTCTGGTGCTCAATTATTTTTTGTCCTGCCAGTCCGATCGCTTGCTCCCCTGTCGCAAGAATTCGCAATTTTCCTTCATTCGCTCCTCGTCATCAAGTCAAGCACTGACCCTCTGTAAGACTGTGTTCTTCTATGATGCAATGCTTCCGTTTTTCTCATCCCTAGCAGAAGACCGCCCCGAGATGAGACAGGGTGTGCCCGACAATCCCAGGTTGGTCACTGCTTAATGTACATTGTCCTGATGTTTCTCATCCTATATTTGAAGCTCACCATGGACACAAGCAAACCCCACCATAATTATTGCTGTCTTTTTGATATGCACGAAATCTATTCCTGCCTTGCGTCTTACCTCTTCACCAGCCTTCATATCGAGGATAATCTATCTCAGGTGCTTGGCACTTGAATGGCTCAACCCAACGTAAACTCATATGATAATTATACTTGGTATTCCTCATACGTATTCACTCAGTGAAACTCACTATTTCGTTTTCTCGCCGCACCAACAAGATAAAGAACCTGCACTGAGAACTAATTTTGGGATAAAAATCTGCTCGAATTCTTCTCCGCATGTGTCTATCTGTATGTAGGTCAACTAATTGAGTCTTCCGCCCCCGGAGTCCAAATTTCCGGAGCGAAGCGGCGGCATATCTTCTCTCTTTTGCCTGCCAACGGTTGTGGGCTCAATGTACAGCCCAGATGTCGCCACATGCTGCCAAGACTCAGTGGCAGCTGATTGCTACGGAACGACACTGCGAGCAGTGCATTTAATATCTGGCACCCAATATTGTTTTCTTCTCTGGAGAGGCTGCTGCAATGCTCGGTTCTACGGCTGCATGTCCATATGTCTGTCCCAATGTGGCTTCCTCTGATCTCAAGCCCACAACCGCACCAATATTATTGACCGCTTTATGACAAAATACTTCGTGATTCAACTTTGTATCTCTTTGCTTTCATCTCCACCAGGCATGTCCGTCTCCTCCTGCCCTCCCCTGGACCTCCGTTCCGGAATTCAACTCATCGCGCCCGTGTCTAAACCTTCTGACTCAAGAATCAACAGCTGACCTATGCACAGTTGCCTTCTGATACTCTTTTGACAGACCACAGTTCGCCGCAGTATTCTATTTCAACTGTGCCGGAGTGACACGTCCCCAGAAGCTTCGCAAGGTATATAAGGTGCTCATATCCTTTAGTTCAACCAGACAATTCGTCCTCCTGTCTACTGTTTTAAATTTCCTGTTATTGCAACATTCTCTCGGACTGCTATTCCGGCCTTGAGTTCTGAAGCTTTGTGCCTGGTGCTCGGTGTTCCTCTGCTTTGGTTTATTGTATTATGCATTCTAGATGTTGTGCGGGCTCCAATTTTTCTTGTTCTCAAATTTTGGGTCCCTCTCCATTCAATTCCTCCATTGTTGACTGATCTTGCCTTTCCGGCCCGATATTGAATGGAAAATATGCCAATTCTCTTTATGTCCATGTACGTCTGGCTCTCATCAATTATTGCCCCCGTCCCAACCGATTTTCAACCTGGATTTCAAGCCATCCCCGAAAAATTCCGCGATTCGTACACTCGAAACTCTGGGGTGTTTAGCATTGCATGATGGGCATATCCAATGACTAAAACTCCAAATGGATGGATTTTTCATCTTTATCCATCTACCCCATACTTTATTTGTCCAAAGTAATAATATTTGTTGCATCTTCTTTGCTGGAACGAAGAGGTGGGACATCTTGTATTTGGTTAAGAGATACAAACATTACCCTCTGACATTTGTAGTAACCTTAGGTGTTTGAGAGGGGTATACATCTAGCAGGAAGGGCAGCAGGGACTAAAAAATTTAAAAATAGACCCAAACCAAAGTTATAGCTCCAGTTGTGCTCTATCTGATGGTGCTTATGATTTTGGGACAGACCTTGTCATTAGTGCAGAAAAAGCAAAATAACTTCGAAAAAAGCCAGTGATATAAACACTCAATCAACATTATCAAAAGTTATCCAAATTAGCTGGGGTTAGCCATATTGACCTCTTTGAGCTGATGTACCAGATTTAATGTTGCCACGACTCGGAAAGTTGAGTCACTCCAAGTCAAGTCAGCCTAAGTCGATTTTGAATCAAGTCGAGTCGAGTAAGTCGACTTGGGTCGACTTTTCTTGAACAAATTTCCAGAAACTTGTTCTAAGGACTCTGCAGGTTGAAAAAACACAAAAGGGGGGAAAAAAAAAATTAAACTGTCACAGCAATGTCACACAATGTCACCAAGTGTGACTCTGTCACTTCTGTCACAAAATTTGACAATGTCCCCAATTTATCCCCAATCGTGTTTTTTTTGACGAACCGTGCAACTCGAGTCAACTTCGAGTCAATAAATTGACTGACTCGAAGTCGACTCGAGTCGACTTGAGTCAATAAATTGACTTGACTCGACTCGGTCTAAATTAGCGACTCCAAGTCGACTTTGTCGGCTCAAGTCTGGAGTTGCGGCAACATTAACCAGATGTCCATCCTGGTGGCAGACCGTGCAGAAGGCGGGGGATGTGGACTTATTTTTTCCCACAATCTTCGATTTTTTCACTGTATTGTATCTGGAATTTCCTTTTTGGGTGTTATATCTGTGTCAAGAGGGAGAGAAAGGAAGGAGAGGGGATAGGTTCCGGATGAGTTATGACCGGGCTCAGGAATGCCGGAGGTCAACGGAAGTAAACGGGAGAGGATTCTGGAACATGGATATGGACCACTACACCACAGCTAGGTTTAAGGGTGAGTGTACTATCTGGTTGGCTAGGAATGAAGGAGGAGGAAAGGAAGACGGCCGAGGGTTACCGGAAGTGAAGGCCGGTAAGCCGGAGGAGAAATGCCGAAGGCCGGAGGAAGTCCGGTAAGCCGGAGATGATATGCCGAAGGCCGGGCGATGTCCGGTAATCTGGAAGTTATGCGGAGTTGCACGGATGTATAAGTCCGGACGTCCTGGAAAGGTTTTCGACAAGTCCGGTCGTCGGACGGATGACGGAAGTCAAGTCCGTTGGCCAGAGTACTCGGACGTTGGAGGAAGTGTCAAGACAACGGAGAATGACAGAAAGCCAAACAACGTTAATAATCAATCTAAAGTACATGATTGTAATCTAGACATTTTATAGTAATAGCGGAGGTAAGTATATATAAGGAAATTGATTAAAGAACAAGGGAAGAATAAAAGGAGAACATAGCTTCTTGTATAAGTACAAGGGAGATGACGGATCGAGAACATAGAGCATGTGTGCATAACAGGAGTGCATGTGGAGATCTGCCGCTAAGGCAGATAGACGGTTGCGTGAAAACTCGTCATCGGCCGAAGGGCCGGATGAAGTCCGATAAGAGCCGGAACGTTCCGGAGAAGACCGGAACGTGAAGCCGGAAGAGGACGGAGATGAACAGATGATAACCGGAAGTCATCCGGTCGTAGTCCGGATGTCGTCCGGGATTGAGCCGGAGGTAAACCAGCGTAGACCGGGAGTTGACCGGGAGTTGACCGGGAGATGGCCGGAGGTTATCGGAATGTGAACAGACGTATACCGGAGTATACCGGAAGTGGTCGGATGAGGTCCGGATGAGTCCGTGGTGGTACGGGATGTAACATTGGGTTGGTGCGACCCATTTTTGAGTTGATAAGTGCGATAATTATTTAAAGTTATTGAAATTAGTGTGGGAGCCTGCAAGGTGCGATAATTATCAAATGTTATTGAAATCAGCGGGATGACCCCTCAGATGACCCCTAACTCCATAATTATCAATTAGATAGGATGCACAAAAGCCGCATGGGCCGCATGGGGCTTCATGCGGCTTTCGTGCATTGTGCAAAGCTGCACCAAAAATTTTGTTTTGAGAGAGGTTTCAATATTTTCAATACTGTATTCACCTTGTAATCGAGGTATTGGTGCCATCTGGTGTATGCTGGTGTGGTAACTCGGAGGGAGCAGCATCAGACCATTGCCGCATGTGTGATGTCAACGCACGGTGGGCAAGAGTGTTGCCGTCAAAGTACGGCATTTCCCAGGCTTGCCTTCCCAGATGCATTCAGTAATACCGAAGAGGTGCAAGGTGGGCCATAAATACATGCTTTGAGGTAGAATGACGCTACTTGAGTTACAAAACCTGACTTACAAAAAATCCCGTGCGGCTTTGCGCAAGTGCCAAAAGCCGCATGCAGGTCATGCACATCCTATCTAATGGCTTTCAGGACAGCCTCTGCAACTATGATAATGTCTTTTTTCTTCTAGCCCTCATTGACACGGCACAATCTCTCAATAAACCTTTGTATGTCGCTTACCTCGACCTTAAAAATGCATTTCCAGGGACAGACCGTTCAACACTCTGGGTAAAACTTGCGACCATGGGTATTTCAGGCCCTATGATTGAATAGCTCAAAATTTTGTACGACCATATCCGGTATCTGGTTCGGCTGGACGGAAAATTTGCACCGGCATTCAGATCACTCCTTGGAATTCTAACCGGCGACCCCGGCTCACCCCATTTGTGGAACCTGTTTATGTCAGGCTTCATTCTTGCATGTCATCCGGATGATATAGAGCTCAATGGTGTCCCAATATCCAATGTCGAACATGCAGACGACATTTTAACTGCCTCCGGAGCTCCTCCGAGTCCTGGGTTGCAGAGTCACCTTAACGGCGCGCAATCCTGGGCTAATAATAGCTGCGAGACGTCCATTGCAAAATGTTTGTACCAAATATTCGGCCCTCGTCAAAAATACTACCCTTGCTTTGATCTGGGGGGTAATATGATCAATCAAGTTCAAAAGGCATGCTATCTCGGAATCTGGCTGGAAACCGGCACCAGATTCATCTGGAGGGAACACTACAAGATCAAGGCCCAAAAAGCGACTGTTGTTGGGAATGTTATCCTCAGTATCGACCGTTTTGTGGGCCACCTCCCTGTGTGGGATGCTCGAACCTTATACATGGCATGAGTGGACCCATACCTAACCTCCGGCTGCGATGTCTGTCTAGATATTGACTCAAAAAGTCTTAAGCTACTGGAAAAGGTCCAGCTTCGCTTCCTGAGACGAATGCTCGGTGTCGGATCTCAAAGCTTGCGAGTTGTGCTCTTCTCCGAGACTGGTATATGGCCCATCAAATATAATAGACTGAAAAATCACTGTTACCTCCTGAGGCTGGACCACGATAGACTGGTATGGAATGCCTTACAAGAATCATAACATTGGCTCGTACTCAACAAATTTCCTGGATCAACTACCTGCGTATTGTTCTCTCCGAGCTACACATCCCGGTGAATTTGGACATTCAAACGGAGCTCGAAGTAGCAGCCGTGGAAACCGCTATGAAGGACGTCAAAACATCTATGGAGGCCTGGGTGGATGATTAAATCGAATCTTCCTCGAGGGTGCGAGATCTTCTTGCCGGTCGGCTCAAGAAAGACAAGGACACCGGAAAGCTAGTGAAGAAGTCCCTGGATTTCCTCCACTACTTGAGAATAAAGCAACCGGAACATAGGAAGGCACTCACACCACAAAAGGAAATGTTTCTTGTTGGATGAAAACTGACCGTGAAACAGGTAGTATCAATTCAAGTTCTAAACATAGATGAAAGTACGAGTGTCATTGTAATATAGAGTGAAATTGAAATACCTACTTTCAGAATTCCTTTCAGTGTTATAAAGAAAGGCAGTTTCCTTGTATCATGAGAGCTTCCCAGAAACTCCAAGTTTCACAGTGCCTTTCAAGACCACCAAAAGAACCAGTTTCAGGCATAAAGAAAGCCGCACTGAAAGAACCACTTTCGGCGCCGCTTTCCGATACCCCTGAAACAACAAGTTTCATTGCTGCGCGATTTTTGCCCTTGGTCCGGGAAATGCCGGACCAATAGTAAAAATGCCGCAGCTTTCTTTATGCCTGAAACTCGTTATTTCAATGTTTTTGAAATGCACGTTAAAAGAGTCTCTTTCAGCATAGCTTTCTTTATTCATGAAACTACTTCCTTCAGTGGCCTTGAAAGGTACAGTGAAACTGGGGCTTTCCATGACCCTTTCATGATAGAAAGAAACCAGCACTCTTTGTGACACTCAAAGGGCTTTTGAAACAAGCCGTTTCAATTTCACTCTATATTACATTGATACTTGTATTTTCAAGGAGGTTTATAACTGAAAGTGATACTACTTGTTTCACGGTCGGTTTTCATCCAACAAGAAACATTTCCTTTTGCAGTGTGACTCACCAAACTCATTCTTTCGAGTCACAGCCTCGCGGTGGAGCGTTGCCGTTGGAAAGAGCGCGGAAAGAAGATTGTCCCTCGCCAATGGCGACTTTGTAGCTTCTGTCACATTTACATCGAAGATCCGGCCCACGCCTTGTTTGTTTGCCCGCACCATGAACTGATTCGACCTCGTCAAGAGCTCCTAGATAAGGTTGAGGGAGAAATACCTGGATATGTACAACAATTTCCTGACGCTCTGGAGCTCTTTCGCGTCCTACTCTCCAGAAGAGAGATAACACCGCTATTGGGGAAACTTGCCTACAACATGCTTCAATTTTTCGACGCAACACCAATGCTTGTGATTAATGGGCCTGGCCTCCAACTACTTACTGCATAGTAAATTTGCGCGTCCTATTTTCGTCGCACTTGGCAATGCAAAATATCCCCACTCGGCCGCGCTCATCATGATCGTCGATCGTTTATTTTTCTTCCCCCCCTCTTTCCTGTCCCCATCGCATTCCGACGCAATGGACAACTCTGAGTCCCTGGGGCCCAAACGGATCCTTGTATCGGCCCGTGATCCTGGAGCAGATCCTGCACCGAAAGCAACAAACCCGGCCCTATCCCCACAACCCGATCTAGCGTCGGGCGCAATTTCGGGTCAAAAGACCCTTTCCAAACCACAAGCATTGGGTATTAAAGCTATTGAATATGTCCTGCTTGCGAATAATGGTGGAATCTCCTCAGGCACGCCCTTGCCCTCAACGACGCCCTTGCCCTCCTCGCCCATTACTGCGCCGCTCGGACCTGCTTCCAACTCGACGTCCATTACTCGCTCATATACTGCTCCGGCAATAATGCCGGTGTCCCATCTGTCGCAGGGAACAGTGATACGACGGACACTCCGCTGGATCCGATAGCACCTGGAGATTCTCATCCCAAGCTGGCTATAAAAAAATCGACCTATGCGCATTTCAAAATGAAGCCGCTCCCCAAATCCAGCGCGACTGGTAAGGCCATCGCGGAGAATGCCGTCGCTAACGTCAGCATCCTGGCGGACGTTCTTCGAGTTATGGAAAATTGGGTGGAAGGAGTTGTCCTGGAGGTTACCAATCGGTTACCGATCTCAATTCCCCACTTCTCCTGGTGTGAGATGGACGACCCTGTACGGCCGATTTGCAGTCCGCATCTGTGTGGGGACTCTCTCGCTCTCGCTCGCACTCGCGCTCTCGGTCAAAATCGAGCGAGCGAGCGGATTCAGAGCTCCCCGGACGCGTTGAAGAGATTGAATTCCAGGTGGAGCAGTTGCGGAATGACCTGAATGCTCGTCTCTTGGTCCTCGAACGGCATGTTCCCACACTTCCCCCCATTACCGGTATCACTGCAGCGGACGTGCAGAAAGCCACAGTCCAGTGCTTTGGGGGACTCATCACAGACATCAATGTTCTCAACGATGGGCTGTACGACCAAAGCAAAAAACAAAGTGATATCAACGCCACCCTCCGTACAAAAATGGCCGCACTTGAGGCCGACAATGAGAGCTTGCGCACTAATTACGCCGAACAGGGACGCATGCTTGTGGCACTCCAGGTCGCTATTTCACACCTTGAGATTACATCTACAGCTCCGCTGGTTCTGCGAACCCATGGCATACTTCCACAGTGCTCGCGCTCCCCTCCCCGCCTGAACCATCAACCTTTTTGCACCCCCTCTCGCTCGCCTCCGCAGGGCCAGGTGTCGAAACACCTGCCCTTGGATGATCCAAACGGCTTCATAGTGTTCAGGCCCCTCACCGATAAATGATGTGCTCCGAACTAAACCCAAACAATCCAATTATCACTCAAATATAATCCAAGTCTTCCTGTAAGGGCAGTGCGTGAGTGCGGGAACTAGCGGGAGAATCCGAAGAGAACTCAATTCATAGTACTAAATACAGGGTTCTAGAATACGCACCTAGTGGGAGAATCCGAAGAGAAGAAAGGATAAGGATTCCCACGCTAGGCGAGGTTTTTTATAGGTACTAGCCAGTAGCACATGTCCGAAGTGATCGGCAGTGGTCCCGAGCTTGGTCGCATAGCACGTTCCAGTGCGAACGACTGGACGAGGGGGAACGGAGGGGGACGGAGTCCGGAGGGACGGGGGACGACGTTCCGAGCGGAGGTGCAGCCTGAGGTTCTGTACGGAAGGCTGGACGGTTGGGTGAGGCCGGGCGGTCCGGCGAGGTCGGACGGTCGGGTGAGGCCGGACGCGAGAGGGGCGTTGGTCGAAGGATTGGACGAGGCAGTGGGGCAGTGCGATGGGTCGGAGCCGGACGGGCGGACGGACGGAAGAACGGACAGGCAGACGAATGGAAGGATGGACGGGCGGACGAACGGAAGGACGGACGGGCGGACGAACGGAAGGACGGACAGGCGGTTCCCCTGACACTTCCCGATATAAGCAGTGATGCCCACGGAAATAAGACAAGAATCAGAAATAGGCCGATCAGAGGAAGCAAGAGCTGAGATCCAGACGAGTGATAGTTCCTTGTACAGGGCCTAACAATAGGTTGAAGGGAAGGTATAAGATTCCCACAGAAAGATGAACCTTCACTACAAGATATCACCAGGAATGGGCCTGAGAGATCATTGAGCTATGGAAATAAGATGTTTTAAGAGCTTCACAGCTATGAGACAAGCAAGTATTGTGTGTGTGGTGGTTGTGTCCGGAGACACGCAAGAGACCTCGAAGAGGCAAACAATAGACTATTTCCACGAGGATATATGCTCGAAAGCTTATTTCCCAGAGAACCCGATGACAATTTGATGATGAACGATGAGCAATGAATGATGAACAATTTGACAATGAGCGATGAAAATGACGATAAACGATTTCAATTTCAATTCCCAGAACTATGTAGCCTCAATCACGTCCTAAGACGTTTCCAGCAACCAACTCCTGATTCCAACAGAAAGGTTTCCCAATGTTAAAGTCCAACAACAATACACACTGCGCCAACCCCAGAAATAACCCAAATCACAAGCGTTACACCTACTAGTACAAGGGGATTCTGTGTCCTACTCATAATAATGTCCCAACTACTTACTTATACAAACTCAAAATCATATCCAAGTCCTCAAACCGAGCAGGAGTTGGTAAAATGGCCTGAGATCATCCCTCCTTTCCTTTTTATCTGTCGGAAGGATGTCTGCGAGTGTATTGCCACTGGCCAGTGCCCAGGTAGTCCCTGATTTCCCGACCATGCGGCTTTTGTCATCCAGGATATTTGAAAACATCAGTCCCCTGGCTGACTGATATCACATTGTGCTCCTATTCCCTTTGTCTCCAGTCCCTTTCCCACCGCTCCTGACCATCGGGTCTTATTCCCCTGGCCTCCAGCTATCTGTAGATACCCGTAGTGCAACCTTTTCCCAGAAAGGTTTCTTATTCCCAACTTCGCTTCCTTGGAATAAGATCAATCCCATCAGATTGACTTGACCGATCTTCGCTTATCCCGGAACTTCTCTGGTATAAGCTCCTCCGAGCCTCGCACACCTTTCGTATGGAAGGCCTTGTCTTAGCCGAGCAGAAATAAGCTTACTCCCACATGTCCTGTTGTCAGCATCTCTGGCTTATTTCTTGTGTGGAAATAAGCTCAGAAATAGTGTCTTCAGAGGTTTGTAGGCTACACATTCCTCTATGGTTTTCAAGGCAAGCACTGCCAGTCTGCCGGGTAGTCACCTACCCTTTGTACCTGTTACATCTGTGATCCTGACCCTGCCAGCTTTACCGAGGCCATATACTAGCTCTCAGAAATAAGCTTATACTGTAATCAGACTATTCTGAAACGCACAAAATGTGCGGTGTTTAGGTATAGTCTAATTCCAGACAATTCACTGAGTCGGCTGAAACCCCTCAAAAGCGGTTTGAGTTATACCTCAGAACCGCAATCCCGCACTTTTGCTTGGAGGCGCCTTATACTGTACAATCGGACTCTGACTACACCCGGCATTTGCGGGTGACCGTAAAGTCAGTGCAGGTCGCCTGGGCATTGATTGATGCATGGGCCAAGGAAACACTTGCAGGCTATTCCAAAGTCAGGATGGTGGAAATGGCAGCGGCACATGGAAAGGAAGGGCCAATAAATTCCCCCAGCACACAGCTGCAATTGGCTAGTCATGGCAATGCACATGGTCGACCACAATGGCGATCACCGAACGTCAACTGACAGTGTCACTCTGAACCGGGAGGGCGCTAAACTGATTACTCTATCTACAAGTACAATTATCTCAATGTGATGTTTTGGAATGTACTTTTCGGTGCAACCGCGTTGTTGCACAGTACAATAACTGATCTGATGAAGGAATCAAGCTCACAATGTGCTCACCTTTCCATATGCTGCACACCCCATGCCGGGTATATTACTTCTTACCTGTGGACCTTCTTCGTGAAGTAGAACACACCAAATTGCTTGACTGTGCAGTAGTGCGCACAGACGGATCCGGCGGCATTCGGGCCGATTAGTCACCAGTTTGCGCATGTTTAGATAGATCTTCAGCTTGCTTTCTCCCTGCATCACGACACTGCGGGATTGCTCTGGCGCTGACCGATAGTGCATCTAAGAGTGACTACCTCAACTGTGGACCTTCCTTGGAGGTTCAACATACCAGGCAGTGGTTCTCTATGCATGCATTCTGCAAAGGGAAGACCTACGACAAGTTCTTGTGTACTGGTGGACACTAGGGATTTATACCTGGGAGGGGAGAACTCCAACCAGGTCCCATGAGGTTTTAGCTAGTGGTCCCACCTATTCAAGGGCCGGCCAGTTCGCAGTTGCTCAGCGTCTTGTAGCAATCACCCCCCTGGAATGAGTGTGCTCCGTTGACATCTTGTAGGTTTATATATGGATAACCACCTGTGTGTTCCTACATGTTTGTCTTCAGTAGACTTGTTGTTCATGTTGTGGACCATGCGAGTATAATCAAACCCCCACCTCCCATAATTATCAAAAGTTATTGAAATCAGTGGGATAACCCCGCAGATGACCCTTAAGGCCCATAATTATCAAAATTTATTGAAAATAGCCTGGAACTTACCCTGCACCCCTCAAGTCCTCAAAATTGTGGAAAGGTATTGAAAGTTATTGACACAATTATTGCAGTGAGCACTGGAGGACGAAATTTGCCAGTAACTACTGTGGGGATTAGGGGCCTAATCCCACCATTAATTACTGGTAGTATCTGGGCTTTATAGGTGGAGCTGTGTGGGTTCTGCAGTGAGGATTTTGACCTTGGGGCACTTCGGAATTTTTGGAAGCTCCGGCACGGGTGTACCTGTGGAAGGTGGTGGAGTGATGGAATTATTGTCTCCCCCTTCAATCTGCATGACTTTCGGCTACACTTTCTCGTCCTCATTGAACGAGATGTCGTGCTCAATGGTCACTTCAGGCCAGTAAATACGAAGACCATCTTTGGTCTCTTCGTCGTACCCCACAAAGTGTCCTTCCAAGGCGGGATTGGTGAGTTTCTTCGACTTTGTTTGCTTCAACAACACCCTGGACCCTCCCCCCCCCCCACTCAATGAGGTTCGCCAGGTTTGGCTTTTTTTCCCTGTCGCCATTTCATGCAAAAAATCCAATAAAATCCAAATAGCCCAACCAAATCCAACCCTCACCCAATATTCCGTTAAACCGTAAGTCCGTCTGTTCCCGTAATTGAATCCCGTTAATCCTTAGTGTTCCCGTAGTCGTTCCGTTCAAGTTCAAATCCAAAAGAGTCAACACAGGTATAAAACTCGGGCAAGTGTTATTCTAACTAGTGCATTTTCGCGCTCCTTTTATACCCTTATTGTTTGTACTTGCCAAATACACCACCACTACTGCAATTTGTAGGTCAAAGTGTACCATTTCCTAGATACAGCCCTAGTTTGGGCACATATCTCCTATTTCCTAACAACCCTCTTGACATTTCTTCTTGAACCAGTGCATTTCCCTGCCTATTGTCTTGGTTTTGAGGCAGTACCAGGCAACCTTCAAGTTGCTTTGGATACCTTCTCCGTGGCTTTTGCGACGTGTTTGTTCTTAACTCCGGAAATCCCTGTGCTCACGTGATCTCTCATACTGTCTATCCTGACAGTTTTTGATCGCCGTGCACGCCACCGTCAAACACTCCCATTGTACACAGGTGAGCAGCATCTGCTGTCTTGGCAATTTTACATGTTCATGCCTACCCTATGCCAACTGATCCCATTATTCCTTAGCTTAACATGTTTACGCATCATTGTTGCGAGCCCCGAGGCTCGGAGTTCCCCGATCACCCAGTAAGTCCTGGCATCCTTCCTCTTCCATGCTTATGTCATGGATTTTGATTAATTCTGGTGAGTTTTCACCAGCGCAAAATCATCCCATATGTTACCGCCCATTGGTACTTTGGCAGGCTGCTGGCCTCGAGCATTACTCGAGTGCACTCTGTGTGCACACGATGGCTGCGCTGTGACACACTGTTCTGCGAAGGTGAATCATGCACCGTAAGGTGCCGAACTGTTCCCTTGGCTCGCAGATGTTTATCAAATACCTCAGATTTGAATTCGCCGCTGCTGTCACTGCCGAATATCTCGATAGGCCGCTTCCACTGGACTTTCACCCAAGCTTCATAGTCCTTGTACTTCTCGAAGCCCTCGGACTTCTTTGTCATGAAGTACGCCCGCTCTCCATGCGAATGCTTGTCCAGAAAGGTGAGGCTGTAGTTCTTCCTGCCCAGAGAAGTAACCTCAGCTGGCCCCCAGGTGTCACCGACCACCTTCGCACCATGCTCTGTGCGGTGTGCGCTCTTGCTCTTTTTAGGAAACGGCTGTGCTGTGCCTTCACACGATGCCATGTCTCACAGAACTCTGCTTCAGAGTCCACGTCAAACTTGATTCCGGTGACCATCCCTTGCGCACCATCTCTCGCAGGTCCTTGTGATTGATATGACCCATTTTGCGATGCAGCTCCGAGATTGACACCAGTCTGGAGGTGCTCATGGCTGCGGTAGGGGTCATTTCGGGTGTGGGATGATCTGTGGCTGACATGTGTACACGATATGGCCTGCGGATGAGCGGGATTCGGAATGTGGTGTGCCCAATACACACTTCCCTTCCTCAAAATGGATGATCCATCCTTTTTGGGCGAGACAACTGACCGAGAGGAGCATTGTCAGCACAGAGCAGATTCTGGGTTCTGAGGTGACGAAGGCGACTGAAGCATGATGAGGTCAAATGAATGAGTCTGGAGTTTAGACTAGAATAGTGTAGAGTACAGGACAATAGGTACAGATTATATACTATAGGGCCTAGGGGCCATAGCTAAGGTACCATGTCAGATCACAACAGATAGGGTAAATGAAAGATAGATGAAGGGGTATATGAGCATAAAGGGGATGATCGGGAACCCGGTGTGTCAAGGAACCAATTGAAGTCCCAAAAGGGAACTTGTGGTTCGATTGATCAGATAGTCGCTCCGATCAATGATCGAGTTGCTAGAATTGTTCAGGTTCCAAAGTGAAATGACAAGTCGGTTCATGACATTACCCCCCCTCTAGGTGAAACCCACCTTGGGTTTCACTTCCGTTTTTTTTTTTTTTTTTTGCCCACAAGTCCACTCCAGTGATGGCCCATTTTCGGCCTTAGACTGTCTCCTTCAGGGCGGTGAAATGGTGCACTTAAGATACACGTGAAATGAATGCAAATAATGTTAGTGCTCAAAAACACTAAACACCACTAACACACACACACACTACTACTCCCAAAGATCAAGTGCTTCTCCTTGTGAGTTCGGGTCCAGTTCGTAGTATGCGAACAGCGGGTTTGGATCCCAAATAACACAGAATATAGAACGCTAGGGCTGAACTATCCAGAAACAGCGCCTCAGAATGCAATGTTCAATTGCGTAGCTCTCAGCTAGCAACCTAGGTGAACGTAGGAAAAGGGTGGATACAAGGCAACCTTGACTAGACGTCGCAGAATACCAGGGCAAAGATTGTAAGGTTTGCGAAAATCCTCTCGTTGGCAATCCGAACGAATATGAGGCTAACACCAAATAGCTTCCAAGCTACACACACTAGGCAGCCTTGAGTGTGGACCTGTTACTTCCGATAGCAGGAACGTTTGACTACTTTGTATCGGTAGCTCACTATACGCGTCCAGCAAGTTGATCCAACACACTACGGATGGCGCTAGGGCAGATCCGGGGCGAAGGCAAAGTCACTGACAAGGTATAATCCAACTAGGAGTAGGGACCCAGTATTCTGTCTTCTGTTTAGGCTATGCAACTCACACCACAAGCGTCCAGTAAGTCAGTCCAACACACTACGGATGGCGCTAGGGCAGATCTGGGGTGAAGGCAAGGTCACTGACAAGTTGTGATCGCGCTTTACAACGAATAGCCTGAGACAACCTGCCGCCATGAACTAGGGTGCGATTAATCTGGTGTATGTGGCTAGAGCGCTGTCCTTTTATACAAATGAGGAGATAGTGTTTAAGTAAAAGAAATGAGTAAAGAGAAATGCTTGGCTAGCCAATGAAACGGCAGCCGTCTTGAGTCATCATAATCAAATGTCCTTGGTAGTCATCGCGAATGACTTCCGGGTATAGTTTCTGCGAGTATTGGTAATTCCTAGGCCGTCGATCACAAGCCTGAACTACGAATCCTGCCGGCCTGGAGTTGAATCCAGTCCAATAATAGTTCCTAGCTGATTCATGGAGGTCTCATGACCGTCCTAGAATAGCTCTCCATGCCGTCATACGTGTCGGCATTCGTCCATGATAATATCTTCTTACACAATAGTTAATGTGTTCATGTTTGGGTGACACTAGCGCGTCGCGCCCATCACGTGTACTATCTCCTAGTCCTAGGATGTACTGTATATGTCCTTCCTGTAGTAACTAGTCGCCTAGCTACTTGATGTTCGGCATAGTCCTATCGTAGGTATCAGGTGTCCTCCGCTAGCTCATATAGCAGCCGATCCTAGCCTGTTCTTCTACAATATCTGAGTGTGCGTCCTTACTAGCACAATATTCTTATGTTCTTCTGTCTCGGTTGTTCTTCCTAGATCAAATAGAACTAGTGTTCTATGAATGTATGGGTGTGGTATATCTCCTAGGTGGTTTAGACTAGACCCGTTCATAAAGGCGTCTGCCGTATGTGGATTACTAGCTTACAGCCAGTAGCTGGAGCTCGCTCTGACCCTCCCTTGTATCACCGAACAGAGGCCTAGCGCACTAGTGTTACCTAGTGATGACTAGATGCTGTATGCTAGCTTAGGTGGTTTAATTGATAGGCCTAAGTTCGCAAAAATAGCCAAATGGACGTGCATTGGATGTTGCGCCGTCTCAGTGGAGAAGAAGTTTCCAGATGTTGGAGGTACTTGGCCCAGTGCGGGGGTCAGTCTTGCCCAGCATATCAGATCTGAGCAACCAAATGCGAGGATTGACCGTGATGCTGTAGTAGCAGAAAATAATTGAGTATAACTGTTTTTGTTTTCATGTGTCAACCAAGAAAAAAAATAGAGATTTAGAACATCTTGAGTTCAAAGCATGATGGTTTAAACCGGGTTGGGTCATGGTTTGAACCGGTTTGAACTATGTGTTTTTATGTGTTAACCAAAAAAAAAAAGCTACGTTTTGAATATCTTGAGTTCAAAGCATAATGGTTTCAACCGGTTGGAACCGCAGTTTAAACCAGTTAGAACCATCAGTGGTTTAAACGGGTTGGAACCACAGTTTAAACCGGCTAGAACCATCAGTGGTTTAAACGGTTCAAACCACGGTTTAAACGGGTTGGAACCACAGTTTAAACCGGCTAGAACCATCAGTGGTTTAAACGGTTCAAACCACGGTTTAAACGGGTTGGAACCACAGTTTAAACCGGCTAGAACCATCAGTGGTTTAAACGGTTCAAACCACGGTTTAAACGGGTTGGAACCACAGTTTAAACCGGCTAGAACCATCAGTGGTTTAAACGGTTCAAACCACGGTTTAAACGGGTTGGAACCACAGTTTAAACCGGCTAGAACCATCAGTGGTTTAAACGGTTCAAACCACGGTTTAAACGGGTTGGAACCACAGTTTAAACCGGCTAGAACCATCAGTGGTTTAAACGGTTCAAACCACGGTTTAAACCGGCTAAAACCATTAGTGGTTTAAACCGGTTCAAACCACGGTTTAAAGTAGTTAGAACTATCAGTGGTTTGAACAGAGTTGGAACTATGATGGTTTAAACCGGTTGGAACCATGATGGTTTAGAGCCAAATTTTATATGAGAACCAGTCATGGTTCAAACCAGTTTAAACCATTAT
Source organism: Mycena galopus ATCC 62051 (assembly GCA_014925785.1). Taxonomy (NCBI): domain Eukaryota; kingdom Fungi; phylum Basidiomycota; class Agaricomycetes; order Agaricales; family Mycenaceae; genus Mycena; species Mycena galopus. The sequence goes on from WIQG01000249.1 coordinate 85,219, forward strand.
GGTTTGAACCGGTTTAAACCCAGGGGTCTCATAGGACATGGGGCGGTTTAAACTGAAAGCCTGCTGTTGCTGAGGAATGACGGTACCCATCCTGCTAGGCGAAGACTTTCAGTTGAATTATGAACTGGGAGTCAAGCGTAATGTGGAATTGGGCACCAGAGTTCTTTTCCGTACAACTCCGTACGAAGTCGAGGCGATGGGTGTTGGTGATTTCGAAGGACAAGCCAGAGCGTTGGCGATTTCCGCTAGGTTGACGATCCATGCGGATCAAGTTTCAGTGGCGAAGTCGCACCGGAGGGAGAAAGCGAAGAAGAGGAGACGGCGCTTGCGGAATGGTGCTGAGGGTCGAACTATACGCGCCGCGGAAGATCACCTGGTCCGGGCCCACACGTGTCGGAACGTGAAAGTGGAAGGAGATTTCCGAGACGACCGCGAATGGATAATAGAGTCCAGGCTCTTATCGAATGCGGAGGACTCTTTCTTCACCATACCGAATATGTTGATCTCCGCGCGAAAACGGGTAATGCCTATCAGCAACGTCAGCGAACGTCCGCGTTATATCCGTAAAGGCGAGATAGTGGGACAGTTGGTGGATCCGAATCTTCATTTTGACAGACCGAAGATGCTGCAAGAATGGGAAGGTTTAGTGGAGAAGACGGCCTTGGTGAGCGCGGTGATATCAGCAAACCTCGAGGGGAGTAACGACGAATCAAACGTACCCAAGATGTCAGGAGAAGATTTACCGCAGCCGAAAAAGGAAGGACCTCCTCCCATCATTCGTACCGACTTCGGATCGGGGGTTTCTCCGGCTGAGGAGAATCTAGTCCGAGGAGTACACATCCGAGACGAGCACGGGCGCGTACCATTGAGCCACGAAGTTGACGAATCGGAAGATTATGGCCCAAAGACAGCGGCCATGCCCGACATCACGGATTATCCCTCGGAGAAGATGGAGGATCTGCTGGACATAGGGACGTTGCCGGAACATCTGAAACAGCGAGCTTGGACTATACTTCGTCGGCGCGTCAAAGAGTTCGGGTTCGACGGTCGACTTGGACACCATCCATCGAAGGTGCATATCCGCACTAAGAAAGATCAACACCCCATCGCGGTCCCGATGTATAGCAGTTCTCCAGAAAAACGCCGAGTGATTGACGCGCAGTTGGATAAATGGTTTGAGCAAGGAGTAATTGAGCCCTCTATCAGTCCATGGAGTGCGCCGGTCGTCATTGCTTACCGCAACGATAAACCTCGGTTCTGTGTGGATTATAGGAAGCTGAATTCAGTAACCATCGCGGACGAGTTCCCTATTCCAAGGCAATTGGAAATTCTGTCATCACTATCTGGAGCGCAAGTTTTATCATCGTTGGACGCCCTATCTGGTTTCACGCAATTGGAAATGGCCGACGAAGATGTAGAAAAAACTGCCTTCAGAACTCATCGAGGGCTGTCCCAATTCCGGCGAATGCCCTTTGGCTTGCGGAATGGTCCGTCGATCTTCCAGAGGGTGATGCAGGGCATATTAGCCCCGTACTTGTGGCTATTTTGTCTCGTCTACATAGATGACATCGTCGTCTACTCGAAGACATACGAAGAGCACATTGATCACCTTGACAAAGTACTGGAAGCGGTGGAGAAAGCTGGGTTGGCTCTATCCCCTTTGAAATGTCATCTATTTTACTCCTCGATTCTGCTTCTCGGGCATAAAGTTTCGCGACTGGGCCTTTCTACGCACCTGGAGAAAGTGCGCGCTATCCTGGAGCTTGAACGTCCGAGGAAATTGTCACAGCTACAGACATCCTTGGGAATTGCCGTGTACTTCTCCCTGTTCATACCGTACTATGCCGACCGATGTGGCCCGCTATTCCAGCTTTTGCGCAAAGGGGCGCGATGGGAGTGGGGGCCGGAACAGGAGTATGCGTTCGCATCGATCAAGGAGACTCTGCGGGAAGCGCCACTGTTGGGTCACCCCATAGAAGGACGCCCCTACCGGCGTTACACAGATGCGTCAGATGAAGCGGCAGGAGTAGCGCTACAGCAAATACAGCCCATCGCGGTCGGGGACCTGAAGGGGACTCGAGCCTATACCAGGCTACGGAAAGCGTACGACGCTGGTTTACCTCCACTCAAGCTGACGGTGAGGATGTCAGAGACAATCAAAGACGACCGCTTTCAGGACAGCTGGGGGAAGGACTTCGACTCGAGCATAGTGCATGTTGAGAGGGTGATAGGATATTGGTCGAGATCTTTCAAAGGGGCTGAGACCCGATATTCGACGACGGAGGGCCAAGCGCTGGCGGCAAAGGAAGGTTTGGTGCGATTTCAACCCTTCGTGGAAGGCGAGAGCGTGATTCTAGTCACTGATCACTCAGCTTTGCAATGGGCTAGGACGTACGAAAATGCGAACAGGCGTCTAGCAGCTTGGGGAGCAGTATTCTCCGCATACGCGCCCGGCCTAGAGATAGTCCATAGGGCAGGGAGAAAGCACTCCAATGTGGATCCGCTTTCTCGACTGCCGAGAGGCCCTCCAGAACATGTATCACCAGCGGAAACCGAAAGCGAGGCCATTCGGATGGAGGATGACGCGACGACGGTGCCGGAAGCATGGGCGGATCGACCTCCAGCGGCGAAAGCCACTTTCATAGCCCATTCAATTAGGGATTGTGTCGTAGGTCGCAAGCTAGCGTATGTGACTACCCGGAGTAAGAACGAAAGCTGGCGGTGCCCCTGGTTTGGACCACAAGGAAGTAACTCCGAACACAGGAGCTGGGAGGGGTATAGCGATTATTCCGCCTGACGATCCACCGAATGCGCCCATGTCGACCCCTGCAGTAGTGATTAACCCGCCTGACGATACGTCGGATACCCCTACATCGACACCTACAGGCGTAGCAGCGGAGGACGATGAATTGGAGTCATTAGAGCAGACACAGGCGTATTGGGGAGCGACTCGCAGACCTCCAAACATTCACATCGCCATGGACGAAGAATACCTCAAGGGTTTTGTGAAGGACTACCAGGGGGATCCAAGCTTGAGCATAATTTCGAAGAACAAGGACGTAATTGAAGGGAATTGGAGACCGGGGCAGCGTTTTTCAAATCAGCAAACGGGCTCTTGTTCTTCAGAGACGCGGATTATCAGCCGTGACTATGCGTCCCAGAAGCTCGGGTTTGGGAAGTTATAAAGGAAGCCCATGAATCCCCCTTGGAAACTGCTCATGTAGGCCCTGAACGGTTGTGGATGAAGCTGAGCTTGAAGTTCTACTGGAAAAGGATGAAGAAGGACATTGATCTCTTCAGTCATAGCTGCGATATTTGTCAAAAGACGAAGAATCGTAACTTTACCCGTTATGGCTATTTAATCCCGAATCCTATTCCATCGCGACCGTACGAGTCCATTTCCCTGAACTTGATAGTGAACCTTCCGTGGTCTGGGGAATACAACGCTATCATGGTGGTGGTGGACCGTTTAGCGAAACACGCTTTGTTCATACCCACGACCTCGGGACTCACGTCAGAAGGATTCGCGAATTTATTCGTAGCGCACGTTGTCTCTCGATTTGGCTTGCCAGACAGCATTATAGCGGACCAAGATCCACGATGGGCGTCAGACTTCTGGAGGTCGGTCTCTGCAGCGATAAAGACTAAGATGTCGCTCTCATTCTCGCATCATCCTCAACACGACGGTCAGACTGAGATTGTAAATCGTCAATTGGAGACCATGTTGAGGGTGTACGTATCGACAGATCGGTCGGACTGGGCTGATTGGCTGAAGATTCTGGAATTTGCATATAATAGCAGCGTTCATTCCTCGACCGGAGTTACTCCTTTTTTTCTTCTCTACGGCTTTGAACCGAAGGCTCCTCTGGACTTCCTAATTCCCCGGGACGTGTTGGGCAGCCAGGGGTACGGTATGAGTAAACAATCTAGCGAATACCTGGAAAGGCTCCAAGTTCATCGGGAGGCAGCTAGAGTAGCCATCGCTCGAGCGCAGGACGAGCAGGCGAAGTCGTACAACAAAGGACGTCGGGAAATTGCCGAATTCAAAGCTGGGTCGAGAGTGCTCATTAACCCTCACTCCCTGGAATGGGTCGGATCGAGGGGCGGGGGCGCTGAGCTGGTCCAGGGATGGATTGGACCGTTCGAGGTCCTTCAGAAGATTAACCCCAAAACTTATTGTTTGCGTCTGGACGATCGTTACCCAGGATTTCCGGTCTTCAGCATAGACCATCTCAAGCCGTATCGAGAGTCCCCGGAGATAGGATCGCATCTGACCATGGACGAGTTACGGGTTAATCGCTTGGCTACCGAAGAGTACGAAGTGGACAAGCTAGTGGGCGATAAATACAACAAGAGGAAGAAGACGCAGTCTTGGCTGGTGAGGTGGAAGAACTACAGTCCCCAATACGATACTTGGCAGACCAAAAAGGACCTTCGTAACGTGCCGGAGATGATTCGTGCGTACGAGAAAGCCAAGAAAAACAAAAGTTCTTGATCGGGTCTCGGTCCGATCAGATTCTCTCTTCGGGCTCGGCACCATAATACCCGCAATCGTCATTTAGAATGGCGCCATAATACCGGTGTCGTGCCACGTTACTCTTTTTCCTCCGTCTGATCTCTCTTTATCTCTTTCTCTCAAATCTGCTTTCAGAACCTGCCTCAATTCCTCGGCGGAGTTGCATGTACGGAACGTCCGTCTCAGCGCTTCGTCCGATTGGAGCTCTCACTAAGTTGGGAAGTCCGACGAAGTGATCTCTTTCTCTCTCTATTCTTAGTATCCAATAGAAAGAAAAAATTATGGACTTCGACTTACGATACCCCGACGGATCTCGACCACAATTCCTATGGTCGAAACAGGAAGATATCTCTTGGTGCTCGGTTGGAACCTCATCTCTCTCTTTGCCCGACAACGCGAGTTCCTTAATCGGAGGTTGATTCCCTTATCCCTCGCCTAAACTCTTGCGCGGTGTCTTTGCGGGATTGGCGTCGGAAGGAAAAGCCGCCCCGTATGAACCCTCACGGCACTGGTACGGATGGATGCCCCTACGAGCGCTCGTAGACCGGGACGTGGACCCCATCGAGGCCGCTTTCACGGATTCCTGGGTGCCTTTGCGTGAGCATTACTCCGATGTACAGCACTCAGGGGGCAGCGACGATGAGGGAGCCGGTCTTTCTGGGTTACATCCTGGAGGACGCTTGGCGGGAACCCATCCTTTACATCTCTAGGATCTTGAACGACGTCACCATGAATTTGGTGGTTAAAACCGAGTTTTATGGTTCCACAGGAGGGATTGTGAGGTTCTGCGACCTACCCGAGCTGCTGAAAGAGGATGCGCTTTCGGGTCTCAGGATTTCCGACGAAGAGGCTCAAGAGATGGCGAATGATGGGAGACGTGTCGTACTCAGTCAGGTCGGATTCTTGACCTGGTTGATTTCAGCGTTCCCCAGCTGGGATACAGTTGCGATCGACAGCGATCGCGATTTCGCGGAATCTCTGCGGCTGGAGGAACATGAAAAAAGGGGCTATGTCTTCGACCTACGCCGAGATAGGCATGAGTTCAACGTCCGTCACCTCATCAATCACCAAATCCCTTTCCACTACGCTTGGATAACAGCGGAATCTGAGGACGCAAGATATTTCTGCTTCAGCTGGGAGTACACCGTATCTCATGAGATAGTCGCGTTCAGTGAACTGTCTGGAATTGAACTATGCCTAAACACCGCACTTTTTGCGTGTTTCGGAATAGTCTGATTACAGTATAGGCTTATTTCTGAGAGCTAGTATATGGTCTCGGTATAGTTGGCAGGGTCAGGATCACAGAGTAACGGGTACAAGGGGTAGGTGACTACCCTGCGGACTGGCAGTGCTCACCTCGAAAACCGTAGAGGAAAGTGTAGCCCACAAACCTCTAAAGAGACTATTTCTAGAGCTTATTTCCACAACGAGAAATAAGCCAGAGATACTTGTAACAGGACATGTGGGAATAAGCTTATTCCTGCTCGGCTAAAGGAAAGGCCTTCCATGTGACAGGTGTGTGAGGTCGGGGAAGCTCATACCGGAGAGATTCCGGGATAAGCGAAGGTCGGTTAAGACAATCTGATGGGATTGATCTTATTCCGAGGAAGCGAAGTTGGGAATAAGAACAGTCTCCTACCCACCCTCACGTTCCGGGGGTTTGGGGCAAGACAGAGTAGTGGTACGCAGAGTAGATTACTACACAGGAGAAACTCGTAATACAAAATGACAAATTACTGATTGCTGACACTAATGCTCCCGAACTTCAACTGCCCCAACCCCTCCACGGAGGCTGGCATTTAACAAAGGTAAACAACATAGCCACATTTCACAAAAATATTCCTTGCCGACACCTACCACTCACAAAAATTTCAGGATTTAATCCACTGCATTCAGAGAGGTCCCCAAGCCCTGCCGCAATTTTTGAATGAGGCTCGACATTGAGAAAGATGAGTCGTAGCATTTTGGCCAAGCCGGTGGCTATGTTGTTTACCTTTGTTAAATGCCAGCCTCCGTGGAGGGGTTGGGGCAGTTGAAGTTCGGAAGTATTAGTGTTGGCAATCAGTAATTTGTCATTTTGTATGACGATTATGCCCAATACAGTGAATCTTGCCTTGTGTATCACCACTGTGTCTTGCCCCAACCCCGGAACGTGAGGGTGGGTAGGAGACTGGAATAAGAAACCTTTCTGGGAAAAGGTTACACTAGGGGTATCTACGGAAAGCTGGAGGCCAGGGGAATAAGATCCGATGGTCAGGAGCTACGGGAAAGGGGCAGGAGACAAAAGGGATAGACGGACGAAGTGATATCAGTCAGCCAGGGGACTGGTGTTTTCAAATATCTTGGATGACAAAAGCCGCATGGTCGGGAAATCAGGGACTACCTGGGCACTGGCCAATGGCAATACACTCGCAGCTATTCCTCCGACGGATAAACGGGAAAGGAGGGATGATCTTGGGCCATTTTACTAATTTCTGCTTGGTTTGAGGACTTTCATATGATTTTGGGATTTGTATAAGTAGTTGGGACATTATTACGAGTAGGACACAGAATCCCCTTGTACTAGTAGGCATAACGCTTGCGATTTGGGCTATTTCTGGGGTTGGCGCAGTGTGTATTGTTGTTGGACTTTAACATTGGGAAACCTTTCTGTTGGAATAAGAAGTTGGTTACTGGAAACGTCTTAGGGTGTGATTGAGGCTATATAGTACTGGAATCGAAATCGTTTTATTGTCATCGTCATCGCTCATCGTCAATCGTCAACTCGTATCGCTCATCGTTCATCGTATATCGTAAATCGTCAATCGGGTTCTCTGGGAAATAAGCTTTTGGGCATATATCCTCGTGGAAATACTCTATTGTTCGCCTCTAGGAGGTCTATCGCGCGTCTCCGGACATCACCACCACCACACACACAACACTTGCTTGTCTCACAGCTGCGAAGCTCTTAAACTATCTTATTTCCATTGCTCAATTATCTCTCAGGCCAATTCCTGGTGATATCTTGTAGTGAAGGTTCATCTTTCTGTGGGAATCTTATACCTTCCCTTCAACCTATTGTTAGGCCCTGTACAAGGGACTACCACTCGTCTGTATCTCAGCTCTTGCTTCCTCTGATCGGCCTATTTCTGATCCTCGTCTTATTTCTGTGGGCATCACTGCTTATATCGGAAAGACTTGGGTTATATTTGGGTGATAATTGGATTGTTTGGGTTTAGTTCGGAGCACATCGTTCATCGGATTTCCTCAAGGCCCCATCGACATGAGGTTGTTGCCTTCTTACGATGACTGGATCGAGACACTGCGTAGGTTCGACATATTTCTACAGGATGTTAACTTCGGGAAAGTGGGTAGAACACTTAACCGCTTCGATCAGAACTGGTCTTATTACGTCGTCGACTTCCATAACTACGGGGCGCGTCCAATCACGGACACGTACATGCGGCGAGCTTACTCTGAGTGATTCAAAGGCATGATCAAAGACCGAAGCTCCACTCTACCGGCAAGAGCCGATATACTCAAGCGACGAACCTCTCGCCAACAGGGAGGCATTACCGGAGCACCTGAACCCAATCACGGATTTCGGAGGAGTAGGATTGTTGAACGGGCTTCCGGAGCAAGACATCTACTTCAAGTCGGTGACGATAATTCGAGAGCAAGTGAAGAATCATTGGGCTCCGCGTTCCGGTCGCACGTTTAGAACCTTCGACGGGAGGAGGGAAGCACCCTTGCCCAGGGATAGTCAATCGAGAAGCGGCCGCTCCTCTTCCTCGGGTCCCACCGCGCCAGTGACACGGGGCCGATCCCGAGTTTCTAACTCTTCGTTGGCAGAGCGACTCGGGGTCTACGATGTTCGCCGAGCCAGATCTCCCATGTCACCTACGCACAGATCTGATAGCCCAGAGCCCGGCTTAACTACCAGATGGTCGAGGCAAATGGCAGATCAGGGTTTCTCGCGAAGGTCAAGGTCAAAAAGCGCCCACCGCGAAGTGTCCGAAGCGAGGAACTTGCGTCGTTCGCGTAGTCCTACATCTCGCTTGGAGCACAGTAGTCGCACGAGACGAGTCCGTCAATCACCCTCTCTCTCCGAACATTCTCTTGGGCAGCCAAGTCGACCCCTTCGATACGACACATTTGGAGCTTCGGGATTTGACAACAGCAATCGGGCCCCATTAAGTGGTTCGGGGCAATTCCGTTCTCGAGAGGAAGTCCGTGATACGGAATTGGTCAGAGCGTTACACCGAATTCAAGGCTCCAGCGCTGTTGGAGGGTCTCGATCTCGTCAACATCGAATGGCTACATGCTGCGATTCTAGTAAGCGATATACGATCAATGGCTCGAATGCGCGCTTGGGCCGCGGTCCGTCCTATCACGGACATCGCGGTTGTCCTGATGATGGCGCTCGCCAGCGGTGTGCCCTTCGAGCTCTACGTCGACGAAGCCACCGTCGATTCTATAGGGGTTACGCCAATCTTCTCCGCGCTCATGAGGAAGACTCTCGAGGCCGTATATTCCCCAGGCTACTCAGAAACACATTTGACTTACGGATCGGGAGGAGGCGAATTATATGCCCGATACTCAAGTCAGATCTTGGGCCTACTGTCCCGTCCCCACACTGTCGCCTTCCTGTACTTGGGGGGCGTATGCAGTTTCATTGCGCAGCTGTATAATGAGGAGTTAGTCGCTCGATTCTTGGAGGGTCCTACGGTCCAGGTCAGGGAATATCACAAAGGCAAATCTTTCTGGTTACCGGATAGGGATAGGCGTGTTCGTTGGACTACCGACCAGGTATCGGAAGGGGAGATCTCCCTTTTACTGGGCCACGTTCCTACGGGTGATTCGAAGACGGAGACGTGGCTGTGGTCGAAGCCAGAATGGTTGGAGAACAAGAGCGACCATTTTCATGGAGGTGCCTAGACCAAGGAAGCTTACGGATTCCTCAAAGCCTTGGAGAACAAGCTTTTGGTCAAAAAGGAGTTCGTGTGGCGCACCAAAAAGGAGTGGTTCCGGTATATCAGTGGGGGCAATCACCGCACTTTCACAGCAGAGTATATTCCGACGGACAGCGACTTCGCGGAGGGGCTGGATATGATCAAGAAGGTGTTTCCCACCGACTGGGACAAGAAAGTCGTGGGAACCATATCTCTACCAGAAGAGTTCCAGCCATCGTAAACGGAGAATGGGGGGCTCTGTAAGGACCTCCCTAGTCCCGTATACTTCATAACACTACATATTTTTCGTTCTCTTACTCTCTAGATTCTCGAGTTACAATAGCGTATTTAACAGACTGATTACGTATGTTGTATTAGTCATAGGACAGATGACGTGGGAAGGTATCGAAACAGGTCTCACATGAATGCAATTGGCACCCAAACCCCATCCTGGCATTGCATCAAGCATGCTCCTGTGGCATAGTCTGAGGAATCTGCTTCAACCTGCCACTCCCCATTGTCCATTGGGAAGTGTAGTACAAATTCTGAAGTGACCACCAAGATTAACTGATCAAAGGCCCCTCGTTCCAGGTCTCCCCATCACCACTTATAATCCTTCCGTGTGAGATGTGTCAAGGGTTTGGCGTGGTCTCCGACCCCTTTGATGAAGTGTCGGTAGAAATTGAGGAACCCGAGGAAGCTTTGCACATCCTTCATGTTTTTCAGCGTCACCCATTGTTGAACCCCTTCCACTTTTATGGGGTCCATCTTAATTTTGCTGTCACCGACAATTACCCCTAGGTATTCCACCTCTCGCTGTTTGAACTCGCATTTCTCGGGTATTAAGAATAGTTCGTGTTCTTGTAGAATCCGAAGAACGTCCTTGACTGTGGCGTGATGTTCTTCCAGGTGATCTGAATAAATCAGAATGTCATCCAAGTATATGATAACCTGTCCTGCTGTGATCAAGTCTACAAAGATGTCATTCATCATGCACTGAAAAGTCGCCGGAGAGTTGGTGAGGCCAAAGAACATGATGAGCAGCTCCCACAACCCATGGTTAGTGACGAAAGCCGCCTGTTCCTTGTCTCCCTCCTTAATGCAGATATTGTTGTAATCCCATCGCACGTCCAATTTAGTGAACCAGGTTGCCTTTCGGAGCATATGCATGATCTCCGAGATCAACGGAACCGGGTACCGGTTTTTGATGGTGAGGGAGTTCAACTTCTGATAGTCCTGGACTGGTCGCAGCTTCCTGTCCTTTTTTTTTACAAAGAACGGTGAAGCCCACGGGGATTTCCAGGGACAGATCCGTCCAGTTTCCACATGCTCTTTTATGAACGTGTCCAGCTCTGCTTGCTCGGGAACCGACAGGGGAATACTTCGCCCCTTCACAGGCTCTAATTCTATTGCATGGTCCCATTTGCGACATTCTGGTAGTTTGTCGAAGTCCTTTTTCTTAAAGACACTTCGGACCTCCTCCAGATAATGGGCGGGAACACTTTCCTCTAGGGTCTTGGTGCCTTTAGCTTCGTGTGCAGCCACCACTAGCTTGGTGGCCACACTACCCATAGCGCGAAGGTGTTCGGCATCCTGTTTGCCCGAGATGCCCTTGGGATACATCTTAGTCATGAAGACCCGACCCCTCCTCCACATCAGTGTTATCCTCCTCCTCCCATTCTTCCCACGACCGGGTGCGTTTGCAGGCAGGGGGGCATCGGGAGAATCACAGGGTTTGTCTCTGCCAGTCGATCTCCGGATTGTGTTGTTTTAGCCAGTTGAACCCGATTATTACATCGCTCTTTCCAGTATCCATTACTGCGAAGGAGAATACCTCGGCATGGTCCTGGACTCGGAGTCGCATACGTGCAACATGCATAATGCGGCCCCCCCTTGTTAAGGGTGCCATCCACGTTGTAAACTGGGACGGCCACGGACAGGAGTTCTACCTCCAAGCCGTGTTCATTGACAAACCACTGGCTGATGAACCTGTTGGCCGCTCCGCTATCCACCAACCCGGCGACTGTATAGCCTTTAAGGTTATTCAGTCCTTCCAGGGTCATTGGGAGCATCATGGAGTTCCCAGTGGCCCTAACATATTGTGGCGGGTTCTTCAAATTGGCTAGGATATCCAGAGTGTTGGGAAAGTAAGCAGTCTGGATTTCTTCAACCATTTCGTCATTTATTTCTTGCCTCCGAGTTGGGTGTGTCCAGTTTGTAATGATCTCCCTAGCTTTCCAATCTTGTGCGCACACCCGGGTTGCAACCTGGCATGCACTTCCAAGGAGTCTGCGCCATTCCGCTTTCTCCTGCTCGGGCTTCCAGGGTTTCTTCCCCCTTGTGTCAGCAACAGCCCTTAGGTCAGCTGGACTATGCCTGAGCACAACACAACAGCAGCCATCCCCAGGTGTTGAGAGAGAATCCATCACTGCTCGAATAGCAGGTGACCAGGTGTTGAGGATCCAAGGATGAGGATGTGGTCAACCAAGCCAACATCTGTAGAGCACAAGCAACCCATGCAGAAGAACCCGAAGATGTTGCCAAGAGCAATGCAACTATGTGCCAGACCATAGTGAGAGGAACCCACTCCAGGTTACTTGGATAGGGGCTTTGAGTTACAGGATAGGGGTTGGGGTTGTGTCTCAAGAACCTGAGAGGAGGAACCCGCCACAGGGGTACTCCGAACAGGGGTCTCATCTGGATCCAAGACAGGGGTGTCTGAGGGGTACTCAGATGAACAAGTCTCTGTGCAACCCTGCCAGGGAACTGGTGTGTGTAAGAGGGTTGTTATGATGATCCGACCACCTTAACCATTACGCCAAAACAGCACTATAAACACAGGTTATGGGTTCACGGTTCAGATCATATATAAGCACATCGGCAATATGTGGTAAGGTGGTGGCGCCAGCCCTACACTCTTTCCCCTTCTAGAGAAATTTCCTTATATGGACTGCCAAGGGTTACTGGTTTGCAGAGCCTTGAATCGGACCTGCCTGAGATCCCCAATTGTCATGTGACTCTAATGCTCATCATATGTAAGGTAGTGATCTTTCACACCAGTGTTCATCTGTGATGAAAGTCAATGCAACCTCGGGGTTTGAACTGCCGACCTCAACCTGTGTTTATGTAAGAGGGTTGTTATGATGATCCAACAAGGATATACGAAACCTCACCTGCATGCACATTCACAAAGGGTGCACATTGAATCAAACAGTGCACTTTGATGGGAAAGTGCACTGTATGCCCTCAAAGGGGGCACATTCGGCTGTGGGCATATGGTGTGCTTCGGCAAATGCTCGTTCACGTGCCTCACTCGGATTTTTTCCATCTTCTCTTCTCCCGCCACTCCCCCGACGCGTCGAAAGCGCGCCCCATGCCTCCCGATGCCAATACACAATCACCAGCAGACCGAGAGTATCTTGACAGCCTGACAGCTCGACAGTTGATGGATTTCCGCGACTACGTACGTTGCCGCGGACATTACAGACCACTCTGACCGCCTCAAACATCAAACTCAATGCAGGGAAATTTCTCGACGACAAATGGGTAGACATCAGTCTCTTTCGGGAGTATATGCAGCGGACGGCTCAGAGCTCCACGGTTGACGCGTCTGGCATGCGTTCCCGTGCTCCGGATTCCACCCGCATCAAAACTGAAGCGCTGCCACCTGTCTTCTCGCTGGTCAAAGCGGAGCCCCAGAAAATCACCCTGTCCCAGTCTGGCGATTTCAAGATGCATGCGTTAACTGAGGACGGCCACGAGGTCTTTGAGCTGCTTTCGGATTCGGATGCCGACGAGGAGCTCAATTCGGACCAGGAGGTAATAGAAGCCCTTCGCCGCAGCTCTCGGTCTTCTAGTATTGTTGCTTCATCGTGTGTGTATTTTTACTTCCGCTATTTAAGCCGTTTTCTGATCATTCTAGTTCCTGACTCGACCGTGCACGATGACCTCGACGGTTATAACGATGACCTCGACGGTGATACAGTCGGTTGTGGCCTATCTCATGACGGTGCGCGCTTGGTATTTTTATGTTAATGTGGTACTCATTATTTTTGCCTACGCAAGATCACCTTCCCGCCAAAGACAAGTTCTCGCCGGCGCCGGTGGATCCTTTCCCACTGGTGGAGTCAGACACGATATGGCATGACGACGGCAAGTCCTTTGTACGTGAGACCGGAGTATTTCGGCCCAACCGAAGCCTCACTGTCGAGTGGATGGAATATTGTGATGGTCCTGCCTCAATTTATCCGATACACCGCACCCGTACCGGACTTGTCGTGGACATGAGCGACGAGAAGTATAATTTCTGAAAGTGCACTGTTTTCGGGTGAATGTGCACTGTTTGAACAAATGTGCACTGTTTGATGTGAGTATGCACCCTTTGCGAAGGTGCATGCAGGTGAGGTTTCGTTAATCCCGTGATCCGACCACCTTAACCATTACGCCAAAACAGCACTATAAACACAGGTTATGTGTTCACGGTTCAGATCCTATATAAGCACATCGGCAATATGTGGTAAGTTGGTGGTGCCAGCCTTACAGTGTGGTGATCTCCTTCCCTCAGTAGGTAAGTGTCTCTCCTTGCCGCTACCTAACGGGTCAGATCCAGCACTGCTAGGTCAAGATCCCAAGGCAAGGGACAGAGAATAGGAGTTCTGGTGTTGTCGAGTGAAAGGGGAGTGAAGGCAAGTCCAGAACAATGAGATGGGGACAAGAACACTCCAGGTCAAGTCTAAGAACCAAGCAATCCAGCCAAAGTAAAGCCTGAGAATAGACAAGGTAGAATCTACTGTACAGGGGAGATTCTACCAAGTTTATATACTACTATTAGGAGTCTATACCCCTCTATCAGCCCTATGTTTCCACCCTATGTGTTGGCCCCTGGCTCTGGTTCCTGACAGAGAGGAGTGGCATTGCCCTGAATGAACCCCTTAGGAGTCAACTCCTAAGGTCTCCTGTGTTATCCCCCCGAAATCCCGGATGTTCCGTAGGAGGATCTGATCGGGTTGATGGCGGGTTGATCGGGTTCCAAGCGTGGGAAGGACCCGAGGATAGTTGTTGCATGTGGCAAAGTGGTGAGGAATCCATGCCCAGATGGATTCCGAATAAAGGTCCAAATGATGCCCGCCATCTATCTGTAAGGTTGTATAGCCCTCTCAGGTTCTCCATGAGAGTTGAATGAGTGTTGTGCACTGGGAATAACCCGGTCGGAGATGGGCTATTCCCACCTGTAGTTCCCTAATAACCCCCGATATTAGTGGTGGAGATATGTGGGTGCTCCCACACTAAGCAGTGTCAAAAAGATGTGATTCAGCAGCACGGCTGAATCACGCTCAAATAGCTGCTAAGTATTACCCAAAAGGGTAATATCTTACATAGCTACTAGATAGCGATACACAGCTAATAGATAGTGATACGCAGCTAATAGATAGCGATAGATAGCGTGCACCATCTATTAATATACGTTGCCATGCATGCCGTGGCCCATCAAGATCTTTCTTCGCCGAGATCGAAGTGCGCGAGCGCGCCATCAAATCGTGATGGCGCGCTGTCAAACGCCATCAGCGCGCCCCGCCTGCCACTAAACACTCTCACACGAGCACAGAAATAGACATAAATTGACGAAAAAAATACAGGAAGGCAGGCGTCGCGTAAACCAACACGTGCAAGAGAGTCAACAACCTAATCCCTATTCGCCACCTCCTCCTGCACATCGTGCGCGATGCACACAATGGTCTTGAACGCCTCCGCAGCCGCTGCGTCGTCAACGTCCTCGTCATCGTCGTCTTCGGTGGGAGGGGGAAGAGATGCACGGCCCTCCGCTGCCGCTGGCATGGGCGCATCACGCGATCTGAGCTCCCCTGCGCTGGGGACGCGTCTCTCTTGCGAGATGCTCACTCCACAAGAGAGCGAGGCCGTGAAGCCGGCATCCTTTGATAACCGCACCAGCCGGTCCATGTGGACGGCGTCAAATCGCTCACGCTCCATCCGCGCGACATGCACTTGATGTGCTAGCGCCTCCCTTCCCTCGTCGCACAGGCGGCTCTCGTGGTACACGAGGAAGTCCCGCTCGTCAGCCATGTAAGTTATGAGCCGCGGGATCTCCAGGTTGAGGCGCCGAATCTCCTCATCCGCGCGCAGCATCTTGTAGTGCTGATCCATGGCGGCACGTCCAGCGGGAAGCGCCCAGGGCTCAGCGCGGATATCCTTCCGCCCTTCGCGCAGCAGATTGAAATCCGCCAGGAAGGCGTAGTCGACCACAGTCTGCCACGTAAGCTGTGGCTTCACGGGCACCATGGCGGCAGCGGCGGCATTATATCATTCAAGTGCCGAACTTACTGCCTTGGATCGCGCCTGAAGAGCCTTTACGATGTGCTTGCGCAGTTTGTAGCCTAGTGAATATAAGCTCAGATAAAGCCCACATTCTCGGAGAAGACTCACCAGTACCCGACATATTCACCTTAGTAAGCTCAAACATCCGTGCGATGATGAGGCCCTGTAGTTGGTCAAGCGCGCGCCGAAATTGGCGACTGCTGACCATCTTGTTACATCCCATACCAACCGGTACCTCCTCCGGTGGAATACGGCTTACCGGCTTATTACGCCGCCCGGCTTATCACCATACTCCGCCACTACACCGGACTTCCTCCAGTTCATATTCTCCGATCCGCCGGTCTTCGGACTAGCGTCCGGCCTTTGGCCGAAGACGGGTTTTTACGCAATGAAGTATTCTGAGCGTTTCCCGTTTATCCGCCTTCGCGTGGATCTCCACATGCTTTCCATCTACACGCCCCCATGCATTGTTCTCCATCCGTATGTTCCCTTGTACTCGCTTCAAGGCTATGTTCTCCATTTGCTATATTCTTTGTACTTCCCGATTCATAATTAGATCCGGCTTTAGTATTTAAACCCCGTATCTACCAGCTTGTACTTCAGATTAATTATAAACGTCTTTGGACTCATCGTTCATCGTCTAAGTCATTCTCCCTCCTACGGCCTTGTTCACAACGGCCGTCCGGCTCATCATCCCCTTTGCCGGCTGGTAGTCTAGCTCGCCCAGCACCTCTGTGGCGTTAGCGTCCCCCACGTCCGTTCACCTTCGGCTTTCGGCATTCCTATGCCGACCGGCATTCATATCCCGACCGGCATTCTTACACCGGCCGGCTTATCCGGCTTAGCCATTCCCTGCGGCTTGGTATATAACAGTATAATTAATCTCACCTACCTTGCTGGCAAAACCCATGTCTAACAATCTTCTTCCCGGTACCAACGACATTCAACGTCGTCGTCAATCCCGGTTCTTTTCAAACGTCGTTCCTCTCAGTCCACCCTCTCACCAATCGGGCGTCTATACAGGCCCCATTACTCCGTCACCCCAGCCCTTTTTACCCTCATCATTGGCCACTCGCCGTGCGGCGAATCCCGCACCGGCCGTTGCATCGGTAACAGTTCCCGGGCTGGTTTCCTCACCCCATACTCCGGACAATCCCCGTCGATACCCTGCTTCTCCTTATCCGGAGCGTGGCAGGGCTTCAGATGTGCCTAATGTTGAACCAATACCATATGCTCACATATCCCGGCAGGCTTCACCCGTCGGCGATACCGGTTCACGGCATGAATCCCGTCCTCCACATCGTCCTTCCAGCGCCGGGCCGACCGATCATGGTTCGCCTGTGCCGCCGGAGGGCGGCGATGAACCTTCTCACCATAGCTCCCCTGACTCGTCAGATCATGGCGACAGCGATCCCGAGGGCCCCCCTGGGCCTCCTTCTGGACCATCCGGCCAACCTGGCGGCGGAGGCGGCGGAGGAGGCGGAGGCGGCGGCGGAGGTGGTGGTGGTGGTGGTGGTGACCGACGAGGTCCCGCCGGTCCTCCTGGCCGGCCCCCGGGACAACAACCGGACTTTGAGCATTTGCTCTTTACGACGATATCACTGGGTGCAAGCCATCATTTCCGTAGCATTTCCGCGGCGCGGAAATATTGAATTTCCGCAACATTTCCGCAACATTTCCGCGGCACGGAAATGCGGCGGAAATTTTGTATTTCCCCATCATTTCCGCAACACTTCCGCAGTATTTCCGCGGGTGCGGAAATTTGATACCATGAGGCTGCGACAAGACCTGCTATATAAGGAAAGAAAAGGGTAAATTACTCAGAGTGGAAGTTATTCTTTGAGCATTGAGACCATTCAAATTCCACTACATCTTGTTCAAGGATGTACACAATCAGGACGGCAAGACATTTCATCAACAATAACAAAAAGCTTTTTTTTTTGCCAATTCTTTCACACCAAGCAAGGTAGACGTTGATCTCTCAGCACGCGCATCGTTCTCGCAGACACGTGCTGAGCAGTGGGGCGCGCTAAAAAGCGGCGCCCTACATGTACACATGAGAAAAACAGCTTCGCGGTCTCGTCCCGCCAGCGCTGCGTCCTCCGTCCTCTCTAGATCCCATCTCCTTCAACCTTGCTATCCCCTTCTCCACCTTCTTCGCTTCTTCGTCTCTCGATTCCCAGCTCCATGAAAGAGGCCAAACCTGCCAACTACGCTGAGGTGAACCCAGCGTAGTCGTTCCGAGCATGCGATGTGGCAGGCGATGGCGCGACCTAAAGCGAACGACACGCGCGTCGCGTCAAAGGCCAAGCGATGACGGAGCACTAGCGCGCGTAATGGAGGCATTGAGGACCGTTGCCCAACGCCGAGCTGCGCGACCACACGGGTGAAGAGTCGTCCGTGCACTATGGAGAGAACGACACCCCTGTGCGCGAAGGACGCTTGCGCGCGGGTTAAACGCAGCAGCAGCGAGGGTGGCATCGACGCAAGGCAACGGGACGGGTGCGCTAAGAAGCTGCGCCCCCCATTTCATGCGGAAAACGAGCGCTCGCTCCGAGGAATTGCGCGGTCGTGTGCGATAAGGAAGCGAGCTGGAAAGGGGCTCGTGAGGCGTCTGTGAAAGGCGACACGAGCGCAGCCAGCAGCACGATGGACGCGCGATGACACCGTCGCACACGGAGTGCAAATCCGCGCGAGCGTTGCTAGAGTCATGGATAACGAGGGTCCCGCACGCGCCGTTCCGAAGTTCTGCCCACCAGATTTCCGCGCGGCGTGCGCTTCTCGACTGGCGTGCGGAAAAGCGGTGGGCAGCAAGGGCCAATGCACGAGGACACGCACAGCAGCAGCAGCAGGTGCTGGCTCGACGAGGGAGACGCGCGCAGCGGCGGCGCTTCCGCCACAGACCGAGGTCGTGGGGAGCGCGCGCAAGAGCGGGGCGGCGGGGCGAGGTCGGTGGGCGAGGGCATTGAACGAGCGCGCGAAGGGAGGGCTGTGTGGCCCGAGGTAATACGTAGCAAGGTGCGAGCACACGACTGTCGCGAGTTCTTGCAGCCACGTATACGCGCACGGTACACGGCGTGGCAGGCGTGAGGCAGGCTTCGTATCCGAGAGACGAGGACGCAGGGGGCGCGCGCAAGTGCGGCGCGAGGTCGGTGGACTAGGCCTTGTGCTGTCGACCCGTACGGTAGAATGCCACGAGCGGGAAACGAAGCGTGGCGGGCGAGCGCGGGGCTCGGTCGGTGGGCGCGGCCTTGCGCACGGGTCCAAGCAGCCGCGGCGAGGGTTGCGTGTTGTAGCGCACACGCAGAACCGCAGCGGTAGGCGCGGTATGCGAGGCGGACGGAGATCGAGGAAGCTAGGCGAGTACATGTAGTACCTGTGCGCAGCGGTCCGAGAGAAGGGGGACAAGGAGGACGGCGTCAACGAGCCAGCTCCACGCGCCCACCGGCAGCGCGAAGCGTCCCCCTACAGCCGCGCGGTTTCCCCCCCTCGTGCGGCGAAAAAGGGAACGAGGGTGGCACGCTGGTCCCCAGTCCACACACGGTGAGTGGACGGCCTAACTCTGTGCGCACCCTGGCAGCGCAGAGCATCCCCGTGCGTGGGCGAGCACGGGCCGCGACGGCGCGAACGAAGGCGAGGGGGTGGCGGCGAGAACGCACCGGACGCTCGGGGCGGGGAAAGGCAACGAGGCGCCTCACACCAGGATGGGTAACACCTTCTCCTGCACGGCCGTCTCTTGGCAGCGGCCGCGAGCGTACGGTAGTGGCGTTGGTGAGCCAGCGAGTACGTACCCAGGAAACGCCGAGGCGAGGTACCCGGGGACGTGGAGGGCTTGCGCGGGCATTGGCAGATTCCATCGCAAGCGCTTGCTCGGAGGTGACGTGCCCTCTGAGAAAGCGTGCATGCGTGCGGGGTTCTCCGCAGGGCCGGTGTTCAGATGGTGCAAACACGCGTGCGGTGAACGTGTCCAGCACCAAGTGACGCCGTCGCTCAGGGTGAAGAATCGTCCACACACGGCGAGTAGATGACACTCCCGTGCGTCGAAGACGCTTCGCAGTGCAGCGGTGAGGTTACCGTACACTGTGTAGGCAGGGTGCGCTAAGCAGCGGCACCCCAAGCCCCAGGAAAACCGTTTCGCAGTCTCGTCCTGCCAGCGTTGCGCCCTCCCTCCTCCCCAGATTCTATCTCCCTCCACTTCCCTATCCCTTCCTCTGCCCGCTTCATTTCTTTGTCCATTTATCTGCCCCCCAGCGTCTCGCGTAATCGTACGAGAACACCGCAGCCACTAGGGCGCAGGTGTCCTCGTTATCCTCGTCCCTCCGGAGTCGTACTTCGAATTTCTTGATGCGTCCGAATGCCAGAGTTCCAGAATCCAGCACAAGAGAGTGAGGGGAGAAAGAATAAGAGGAAGAGTGAAGAGGCGTCCAAACTAAATACTGCGTTGCGGTAGTTTGGACGTGGTGCACTCGGCGGAATATGGGGGTGTACACGGTGCCGACGAGATCGGCGCCTGTGTTGAAGAGAGGGTCAGCGTACGCAGAGGATGGACGTGGGGAGTCTTGCCGGAATATTCGGTTTCCTTTTGTGGAAATGGAATAGCACCGCCACTACGTCCACCTCGACGCATGGACTTTCCGAATCCGAAGCCTCGCAACATCGAGAAGGACTTGAAGGTGTTCGAGTGGTCTCTCCTGGGCCAGGCGTTGGAGAAGAGCATGTCAAAATATGTACGTTTTTGCCTCCCACCTTTTTTTTTTCTTGGCTAATCTCGCAACCAGTCCATCTATACCTCCTCTCCCACCGATTCTACGAGCTCCCTTCCTGACGAGGCGTCAGATTTGTATCAGCCCATGTTCCCTCTCACGTCGATCCGACTCTCGTCGGCAAAGAACCTCTAGCCCCAGGTCTCATCTTCCAGCCTTCGGACCACTACGTGGCCGCTCATCAGTCACGATTATCCCCCACCCTTCCCCCTCTCTTTCCGTACGAGTTAGACGCAGTAAAGCACGAGAGCGACTCAGGCTCTGGGAGTTGGCTTTCCGAGGATCAGTCATTCCCGCGACAAGATACCGAACCCGCCTTCAATCCCGTTCCGGAGTACAAAGACGTTGGGAACGACTACGGTGGATACCATGGATACATGCGAGAGGAGAGCATGATTGGCATGTCTTTCTAGATTTCGTCTTCTTCGATTTTTTGGCTTCTATCCTTATTTCACTTGTGTACGACTTCCAATCTGTAGAATTTGCTTGTATACACAGTGCTGTGCATAGAGTCTCCGGAATTGATAAAACAATGCAAACGAAGGATGGAATGAGGATGAAACTCAAAAATCTGGCAGTACAATAATGAGAGCAAAATCGCAACCTATATGGGAAAAAGATGGGTAACGTTATGAGTTGGTTGCGCCGCGTCGGCCAAGTTCAGACTACCAAACCATGAAAATTGTCCTTTGAGCGAACCAAACGAGGTGAAGCTTTTCGACGTGGCGACCGAGGCGCCAGACATCTTGGCACCGGGGACGGCATGTACCCCGTTGCCAACATTGACAAAGGAATTGTGAGGAGACTCGGCGGACAGAGAATCACTCCCTCCAGTGTCACCCGGAGCAGATGTCATGCCGTTTATCCCATGTCGAGCCAGATGCGCAAGATGCCGTTGCAATGGTGTCTGCTTGGCGGGAGGTGCAGCATCTGGAGGACTCATAGGAGATCGCGGCGACATCGGTGGAGGGCTCATGACTGGTCGACCAAGTTGCAGTGGAGGGATAAAGAAAGGAATACGAGGTCGAGTCGTAGCCGCAGACGATGTCATGCTGTGTTTCACCGACTATTCGTATACTGAGGGCGGATATTGGGATGTCGCACGAGGTCCGAGGGAGGGCGAAAGTGGATCTGGCGCTGTTTCCAGACCCAGTCGCCGAATCTCGTCGCGGAAGTTCTTCTTGAAAAGCTTTTCCAGAGTTTCATGGAAAGGTATGAATTCCGGCGGACACAGGTGTCCGTGGAGCTTCATACAATGGTCGATGACAACAACCTAAGAACGGTGTTAACAATACTCCAGACGAATCAACAGGGATGCCCACTTGCTCGTCAATGGCAGCCCTGAGCTTCTCAATTACCTCTGCTCTTTCAGGATTCCGGGCAATGTACTCGGGATCAAAGAAGGATTGTTGATACGCCGCTACACCAGTGTTCATCGGTGCATCAACTGCGCTGTTCAAGCACATGGCCAGTGCGTTGGTCGAGACAGGCTGTGCAGTTTTCGCAAGGACATGATACCTGAGGTTCAAAGCAGCCAGCTCCTTGGTTTTCAATTCCATCTCGCTGAGCGCATTTTCGACTGGAGAAATTTCCACTATTTCGGCAGCAATAACTTCAGATCGCCGCAGGACGGTGGGGAAAGCTTCTTCTGTCGTGAAGTAGGTTTTTTCGAGCCATATCTCCTCCCCGCCAGAGCGCGTGATCTTCTTTACTTGTTGATAGCACTAGAGCATCGTTGAGAAAACTATCGCTGACGATTATCCCAGGAGCTCACCTGTGTTCGTAATATGTCCGAACGGGAAGAGGAACATCCGGGTTTGTGAAGATCGGGAGCGCGCGATTCGGTTCTGGGGTAACCGCAGTGCACTGTATCATGTGTATGTACTGGTCATGGCCAAACCGAATGTCGACCGGCGGTTCTCCCGGAGTCTTCAGTAGTTGAGCGCCTCGATGCTTGCTGAGCATTCGTTCGCAGAACGCGCCGAACTTTTCCCACTCATATCCTCGGGACTGTGACATGGATGAGCGGTGAACTTTATATTGACGTAAAATGAACCGTTTGTCTCGGATGGCACCGGGGAAATTGCCGTAGAATCCTACTCTGTAGTAATCCGAATAATAGCGTTGATCCGTGACGGTATGCTCCAGAAGAGCTACTTCATGTCTCAGAATCTCCGAGAGTCGGCCGATCTCCCACACGCCTCCCCCGCTATGACATTGCCTTAAAAGGTAAATCTAATCTAATCGGCGCACGTGCAGGGTCTCGAACAGCCCGGTCAGGTCTACACTGATCCTAAACCCTGGTGTCCATGTCGGAATAGTGTAGTGGATAACGGTGCGCTTCGGCTAATATGGAGCGAACGCGGGTTCGATCTCCCGTTGAACATATTTTGGCTTTTGATTGTACATTTTTATTCATTTTAATCTTGACAAAATTTCAAAGACGCCCACCCATCCCCAATCCTCAGGCTGTCATATACAGCTCCTTCGTTCGGACTCAATCAGTGGAATTTGCTTTCTACAGACCAATACTTAGCTGGCCAAACTAATGTTAATTTTTGTATGAAAACAGCAATATATTCTCAGTTTATGGAATGAGCTAATTAACTATACTATACAACTTACAGACTGGGTGCTACAATTCATGCCTTACTTTGCGTCGACACGTGGCGACACGTGATGTCACGTGGCGTCATAGTGGGGGAGGCCAAGGGGGTTTGGTCGGCCGCTAAAGAAGAAATCAGAGAAGGGGTTTACGGATCAATACGGACGTACTAATTGAAGGTGACTTCGGAATGCTGGAAGGCCAGTTCCTTGCAAATACCGATGGCATTCTCCCACGCCTTCCCTTTGCCTGGCAAATCGGTGTTTATTTAGTAATCGAATATTTTACTCGCGTGACTGAGGATTCACCTAAGTAGTCGAGTATCAACAAGCAAAGGGTCTCCTTGCGATGGAACTGGGACTGTTGAGGGAGACCCAGGTCCTCCATCGGTCCAACAAAGGAATTGAGATCTCATTCATGAAGATCAGAGTGAAGTTTTAGGGTCAGCACAGTTTCAACGTAATTCTGAGACTGTAAGTGCATCTGTGTTTTGTTTAGCCACGCGCAATGCTTCAAGATCAAAGAGGTGCTCACATTGACGAGTTGGTGGACGTATTTAATATATATCTCATCCCGACCTATTCTCCGAATGAAATTCATCAAACGGCGCTGGGGACAGTGAGCATAAAGGGCGGTCATGGAATCAGATTGAACTTGCCGTGGCAATAACCCGATCACGATTATATCCATACCCCTCTGGCAGCGCACGCACGCTAAGCAAGAGCTCGAGGAAGAGATCGACGGAATCTAGCAAGACTGATGCCCTCTCCCTCAAGCCTTCGTCGGCCTCGGCAGAGTAAAATAGATGCCGTAGATGTCCGATGAAGAAGGCCCGAGAGATATCATCTCCCTTGCTATCCGACATGAATAACGAGTCTAGTCGTGTCACCAGCTCGGTTTCAATCTCATCGAAATTTTGCGATTGGTGGTATTCGGACACAATGATGCTGAAAAGCATCTGAACCGCGTTGTTTCGCACCTGGTCGTGGTGGCTCAAACACAGGTTAACTACATGTCCAACCAGCTAATGAAGGTAGTCTTGATAACCCTGGAATGAATGTGTTGTCAACGAGCAAGTTTGAAGCATTTGAAAGCACGTACCCCGTATCGCGTAGCTGGCTCGCCAGTGGTGGTAGGATGCTCCGCCCAGCCGAGGGCCTGCCATAGGTTAAGAAGGATGGTGGCACCGTCACCTCGAATGTCACCCGCTAAACGCCACACAGCCCGGGTTTTCTATTCATGCCGTAAATAGTCTGATCCAAACGAAACGAAGGGATTTAACCTCACTGAATTCCTCGATGACCAGCTGATGGGAGGACAATAGCTTGAGGAACATATAAAAGTCCTCTTGCCAAAGATGAGCGTTGAACTGGGCTTGAGCTTCTTGTGGAGGAATGAATTCCTTCTCCATGACGAATTCCATCATCTTGATCAAAACCTTGTGGGCGAGGACGTTGATATTCAACCACGTCTTCGGGAATGCGTCGTGCTCTAGAATCGAGGTGGCCACCTTGAAGAACTGAGACAAAAGAGCGACAAATCGGTCTCGTCCCTCTATGTCAAGGCTCAACTCTAGGAAATTCAAGATATGTTTCGTGGGAAACGAAAGTATGAGGACCAAGAAAACCGTTGCAGTTTCACCCAAGCCGGGGTTGAAAGTATTTTCTGCGTCAGGTGTGCCCGGTGTGGCGGGACTCCGACGAGGGTTTTCAGGAAGTGGGACAAGGAGTGAAAACGGATACGTCTCCGAGGACTATTCGTGGTCTTGGAAGGAAGAGATGACTGAGTGCGTTCCATGGCCTTGCGAGAAGCCGGACTTTGAAACTCTTGATACAAGTCCAGCAATCTGCAATCAATCGTCACCATTTGCTTTGCAAGGAGTCCAAGAAAAAAAGACAAACCGAGGAATCAGCGGCAACAAATTCTCGATGTTATCCTGCTCAGCGCGGAGACAATTCCGATCCACCACGATTGCAGGATCGACAAGATTTTGCTGCAGCTTGTCGAGCATCACAGATACGATGGTAACACAGAGTCTGATACTCTCGAGCCAACTCACCCGGGCCGCATCCTTGGCACTCTCCAGTTTGTTGCAGTGATATTCGTCGTAGCGACCAAAGTGGGGCTTGATCCATATCACCACGACCTCAACCAGGAGCGGACGTGACTCGGGATTATCAAAAAGGAATCCCTTCACGATTTGGAGGTAGATGATCAGTTTCCATATTACAATCTTTCCCTTGCTCATGGTTACAGCGTTGGCGAAGCTGGTGGCAATGGAAACGAGCTCGACGGTGGAGAAGATCTTGGAGAGCTCAGGAAAGATGGAGGTAAAGTGCTGGAGAGCGATCGTCTGCGTTCCGATAATCGAAGGCGGGGAAGTATGTAGAAGCCATCATGCGGGTGACTTCTGCAAGATGGAACCGTAATTCCCGCTTGAACGTCGACTCGAGATGGTCTGCGGTTGCACCCTCGCCCATCCTGAGCTCCTTGGCCTTCTGCAACTCTCGAGATCGTGCGATGAACTTGAAAATGTAATGCCAGACTTTGGGCTGCGCGTAAGGGCGAGGCACTCTCATGATCAGTTGACGTGGGGTTAGCAAGGAGTCGCGTCATGGAGTGTATCATGTGCGACGACGTGGCGGCGCAGCTGAAGTGCTGTTCGATATACACGTCCAACACCGGCTGGAAGTCGCTGAAACGTCGGTCCTGGACGATGCCGAGAACAGTGACAAGCACGTTGAAGACCCACTCGTCCATTTCGCCAGACTAATTGTTCTGCGATACCAGTATTCCAAACAGTGAGTCGAAGATGTCCCGCAGGAATTTGACAATCTTGCCCTCCCCAACAAAGGTGAACTTGGTCGGCACTGTGGAAAGTTCCCGATCCACGAGCTGGTCCCAGCTGAGCAGGCTGAGCAACACAGCATTCTGCGTAAACTTGGTGGAACACTCGAAGAGTCAATGTGTCTCGCAGTGGCGGCACCAGACGCAGCATCTCTGAATGGAGGAGCAGTTGCTCAGGTCGCTGGTTTGTGCAAATCCAGGACGGCACTGTGAGGTAAATATCTGATGATATCTGCGACATCTTGTCGGCACGGTACAACATCAGCGTATGGCTCCCGTCCTCGACAAAGGCACGTTTGTCGGGGAAGAGCGGCTGGAACGCGAAGGCGAACGGGCCTTCAAAGTTGTCTGTGTTGCCGCGCGCGCTGCCACGAGGAGTCCCTGAACGGTTCCGGAAGGTAAAAAAAGGTGCCATAGCGGAATGCCCTGTGGCGGCAGTTGGACCTTGATCAGTTCCCCGAATGTAGGCTCGTTGCAGCGTTGGAAAACCATCGAGTGGAACTTCGTCATGAGAGGCTTGCCCCTACCCTGTGAGATGACGGTCTCGACCGTTTGCCCATTTGATCCCGGACCTCCACAGTCACTTGAACATTGTTGGACATTGTGGCCATCTGGCCACGGGCAAACTGGGCAACGCTTAAGCGCCCAGAGCCCGTATTTGTCGGGGTAAACTCCCCAGACCACAGTTTGATATACAGCTCGTTCCGCACGTCACCGGGGAAGACCACGTCTGGGAAGCCGAGTCAAAGGGTGTGGGGCATGTCTTGAAGTACGGATGTATTTTCACGGACAGTGGTAGGCGCATCGCCGCGGAAAATCTTTATAGTGACCGCTGGCATGTCTGCCCTGTAACGTTGAAATTAAAAGACAGTTTGAGACCAGTCCGCAGATGCCAGAAACTTAGCTGGATATCTTCTCATACTCCTTGGAATTCTTGCTGATGATGTTCTGGTGTATCATGGAAAAGGAGGCCTCGTTAGTCGGTGTATATATGTGCATCTGCGCAGGAGTGACGTCCACATCTTCTGCAGCCATCCGTGCCAGTGGGGCGAGCTCCAGGCCCGCACACCCGAACGGACGCCGGAAAGGAGACGCTATATCGACCATACCATGCCTGCGGGGACTGCTTGGGCCCATGCTAGAATCCATCGACGCGCCTCGCTCCGAGCGGAAGCCGTACCCCTCGGAGCCTTGCCGCCCATTGGAAGGAGCGCTGTTTCCAATCTTCAGTGCCCCACTGCGCACGATACGATTCGGTGGAGGAGAAAACAAATTGAATTGAATTGAAAGATTATTACAAACTCGCCGAATTCAGGACCGCGGCGCGCGTTTTCACCGCCCACTAGTGATCTCCATCCCGTGCCGGAGCGCAACTCGCTCCCCGAGGTCGCGGTTTCCATTTTCCTTGATGTAGGCCATCCCGGATAATCGGAGCGCGCGCCGCTGACTTTAGGTCGCAGGAACATCTTGTGCTTGCGGGGCGTGATGAAACTAAGCGAATCTTGCGGTTTTTCGAAGGGGGCGGACAGGACGAGGGGTGAACGTCGCGCCTGGAGGATTCGAGACTGGTCTCGGCAGGGGGCGACGCGAAGAGGGCAGCGAGACGCGCGGTGTCTTGCGTACACGTGGGTTCGAGCGTGGCGAGGCAGGCGTACGGCGGAGAGCCGGTGGTGAAGGCGACGAAGGCTTGTTATGGTTACAGGGCCACGCATGCTGAGCGCGCGAGGCGCGAGTGGGTCGGGGGTGTTTGCAGCTGGTCCGTCGTCTAAATCGGACCATGCGCCCAGACCCGCTGATTGATTCTGGCTTGCAGGAGTTGAGCGTCTTGCGCGCGAGGCGGGAGTCGTGATTGGGGGTGGGACGGGAGGATTTTGACGGACTGTTGGGTGTAGCACATGGTAGTCGGTGCGCTGGCGTAGCTGGCCACGGCGGTCGATAGTGGCGGCACGTCTCACCTTGCGTTCTCGGGCGCCAGTTCTGAGCGGGCGTTCCGTGGGTGCAGAGGGAAGAATCTTCTGCGCGGGTAAGTTTGCGTTAGAGAAACCAAAAAACAAGGGCGTACAGAGTGATGGGATTTCCCCCCCATTCCATCTGTTCTGTCCTGCGGCCAAGTCAGCGTGCACGCGGTGTGGTGTAGAGGGATGGCGACAGAGGAGATGGTTTTGCAGTAGGCCAGGGTAGTCTGGCAAATTGTGCGTTGGGAGGGCATAGTGCGCATACGCGCTGGTTTTCTTGCGGAGTCGGTGCGCATGCGTGCTGGGTGGGCAAAGTGGTGAGCTCGCGGTAGAGAACGAAGGAAGAGGGGCGGCCGTGATGAAAACTAAGATTGAAGGGATGTCGCGCTCGGTGGATTCGCCACTGGTCTCGACAGGCGGGCGGCGAGATGGGCGCGCACAAAATTGAGCGCGGTCAGGTGCTGGAGGCAGCGGCGGCGCCGAGGAAGGGTTGGGGATGGGTCTTTTTCCATTGTAGAACGGTAACAGCTGCAAATTAAAGGTCAGCTGGTCAGTTTTCATTATTTCCTTTTCAGGTTCATATTTCCGCACCTGCGGAAATTTTAAATTTCCGCGCCGCAGAAATGCTGCGGCAATGCAGCGGAAATACTGCGGAAATTCAAAATTTCCGCGGCGCGGAAATTCGGCGTAAATAATGCGCAAATGTGGCGGAAATCTTGCGGAAATTCAAAATTTCCGCGCCGCGGAAATACGGCTTTGCACCCAGTGTATCCGGGCTCTCTGCGGCCCTCATTAATCACAATAACAACCAGTCTTCCGCTCCTCGCTCAACTCGCTCGCTTCTCCGCAACCCGGACACTTATGACGGTGCCAATCCGGCGAAACTGCAGCCCTTCCTCAACCAGTGCTACATGCACTTCGCTGAGTGGCAGCAGGATTTCCCCTCGGATGATGAACGTATTCTCTTCATCATGTCGTATCTCCGCAGGACCGCTGCTCTGTGGTTTCAGCCGAATCTCTACGACAATTCCGCACCGCCGGCTTGGGACGGAAATCTCATTCTGTTCCTCCGGGAGTTATCCGACAACTTCGGCCCCCAAGATCCTATCGGGGATGCCGAAGCCGGCATTAAAATCCTGCGCATGAAGTCCAGCGATAAAATCACTACCTATATCATCTCCTTCGACCAGCTCGCGCCGATTACCGGTTGGGACAACCGTGCCCTCCGGTCTCAGTTCTACGACGGCTTACCGTCTCGTATCAAAGACGAGATGGCCCGGCAATACTGGGATAGATCTCTTGCCGGCTGCAAGGACGCAGCCCGACGCATCGATCAGCGCCACTGGCAACACCAAATGGAGAAACAGCGCGAGCGTGCCCAAAACCCCCGTTCCGACAACGCCGGTACGTCTGGTGGCAACGCTGACGGTGGACAGAAGTCCGGCCGGCGGGATAAGGGCAAGGGTAAAGGAAAGTCTGGCTCCGGCGATAAATCCCCTCCTCCCAACGCCAACACTCCTCCGAAAACCTCCGGCAATAACTCCGGTGGAAAGGAGAAGTCCGGCAGCAAAGGCAAAGGCAATACTCAAACGCTGAAGCCCTACACCGCCAAGCTCGGCGCGGATGGGAAGCTTAAGCCGGAGGAACGTGAACGCCGCGAGAAGGCCGGTCTCTGCATGTTCTGCGGAGGTTCCGGCCATAAAGCCGATGATTGCAAGAAGAAGAAAGATCGGCCCGCGTTCGGTAAAGCCGCTAATGTCACTAGCGACGCCGATAGCACCCCCGACTCAAAAAAATAGACAGCAGCTCGGGTTCCTCCTCACCCGGTCCGAGTTGCGTTGACTCCGGGGTGTCTACTGAGGTTCACCTCAACGCGTCTGCTCTTTCCCCTAATGCCCTTTACGTCTCTCTTGATGTCTCTGCGCTCCTCTCGGCCTATCTCAAAGCCGGTTCGGAGTTAAGCGCAACCTTACTCCCTTCCGTTGTATCACGTATAGCCTCGGGATTCAACTCCCGCTTATGGACTCTCATTGATTCCGGCTCCTCACATTGTTTTATATCTGCGAAAGTCTGTGAATTAAATGCTTTTACTCTGTACGCGATTCAACCGGTTAACCTCCGGTATCTCGACGTCTCTACTTCTGTGATCGACAAGCAGGTCCGGCTGCTCACTCGGTTCCCATCCGGCGATGTCCACTTAGTGGAATTCTACGTTACCCGTCTTGATTCTCCATGTGACTTGGTTCTTGGATACTCGTGGCTCACCCGCCATAATCCATTGATTAATTGGGTTGACGCTACTATCTCATTCCGGGCCATCGACACTTCGGAGTCTTCTGTGTCGACACCCCAGGCTATTATGCCTGATTCTGTTTCGGTTGCTCCGGTTACGGACGAGGCGCCCCCGGCGATACCAGCATATCTGCCTAATACACCGGCCGGCTTACCTACACCGAGAACGTCTTTGCCAACTCTTGCTCCTTCCATGGAGATCCCACCTACTCCTTTACCGGAGCCTATCCCGGCCGCGGACCCTTCCCGGCCTTTCACCACTGCCCCGCAGGTGTCTCTCGTTAACGCCGTGGCGTACCGCGCCATCATCAAAGATAAATCCACCCAGCAGTTCACACTGCGTGCTCACCTTCCGGACGAAGTCCTTGCCCGGTCGGCCGAAGCCGAGCCGTTTAGTACGGCCGGTATACCGCCGGAATATTACGACTTCGCCGACATCTTTTCGGAGCAGGAAGCCTTCAACCTGCCTCCTCATCAGGACCACGATCTCAAGATCGAACTCATTGGCAGTGATGCTCCGCCGGTCGGCCATGTATACTCGCTCTCGCAGAACGAGTTGGCCGCCCTCCGGACATTCCTGGACGAAAACTTAAAGGCTGGTTTTATTTACCCGTCTCATTCCAGTCATGGCGCTCCTATTCTTTTCGCTAGAAAGAAGGACGGCAGCCTCCGGCTTTGTGTTGATTACCGCGGTCTCAACCGGATTACGAAGAAGGATAGCTATCCGCTTCCTCTGATCTCGGACTTACTCGACGCCCCAGGAAATGCACGCATTTATACGAAACTCGATCTCCGACACGCATATCACTTGCTCCGGATTGCCGCCGGCGATGAGCCGAAAACCGCATTTCGCACTCGGTACGGCTCATTCGACTTCCGGGTTGTACCCGAAGGTCTCACCAACGCCCCGTCAGTGTTT
Source organism: Mycena galopus ATCC 62051 (assembly GCA_014925785.1). Lineage (NCBI taxonomy): Eukaryota > Fungi > Basidiomycota > Agaricomycetes > Agaricales > Mycenaceae > Mycena > Mycena galopus. The sequence continues at coordinate 116,380 of WIQG01000249.1, forward strand.
CAACGCTTCCTCAATAACCTCTTCGCCGACTTGCTGGACGTCACCGTCGTCGTCTATCTGGACGATATACTCGTTTACTCCGATGACGAGAAACAGCATACGGCTCATGTACGGGAGGTATTAAGTGTTTGCGCGGCGCTTCGCTATACTGCAAACTCAAGAAATGTGAGTTCGGCGTAACCACTACGGAGTTTTTAGGTTTTATCCTTTCGCCGGACGGCTTTACCATGTCTCTGGAGAAAGTTGCGGCCATTACCGATTGGCCGGAGCCTCGAAAAGTCAAGGACGTACAGTCTTTCCTCGGCTTTTGCAACTTCTACCGGCGATTTATCCACGACTATTTGGCCACCACTATCCCGCTTACGCGCCTAACCCGTTCCGGCGTACGGTGGACTTGGTCCGATGAAGCTCAAACGGCTTTTGACACCCTCAAACGGGCATTCACGGAGGCACCCATTCTGCACCATTGGGTTCCCGGTTCTCAGCTTACCGTTGAGACCGACACCTCTGATTACACCATCGCGGCGATTCTTTCCATCGCCGGTGACGACGGCGAAATTTACCCGGTCGCTTTCCGGTCTCGCACCCTCGGCCCTTCGGAACTTAACTACAACACGCACGACAAAGAGTGCCTCGCCATCTTCGACGCCTTTAAACACTGGCGGCATTACCTCGAAGGCTCGGCGCTTACGGTCGATGTCGTTACGGACCATAAAAACCTGGAATACTTTGCAACAACGAAGATCTTAACCCGTCGCCAAGTCCGGTGGTCCGAGTACCTATGCCGATTCAATATGGTCATCCGATTCCGGCCGGGCCGGCTCGGCGGAAAACCTGACGCTTTAACTAGACGATGGGATGTCTACCCTAAAGAGGGGGATAGCACATACAGTAAAGTTAACCCTCAAAATTTTCGCCCTATCTTTACTCAGGATCAACTTTCCGCTTCACTCCGAGCCACCTATCTCGAGGATGTCGTCCTCCGAGCCACTATCGTCATGGATGTTGAGCAGCTCCACGCCGACATCTTATCCCATCTTAATGACAATCCTGCCGCGGTTTCCGGCTTAGCCGCCGCTACCGTCGGCGATTCTCCACGCTGGACTATCGACAACGCCGGTTTACTCCGCCGTGACGAGCGCATTTATGTCCCATTGGTTTCCAGTACCTCCGAGGAGCTCCGGGTACGTGTACTTGTTCATCATCACGACCATGTTCTCGCTGGCCATTTCGGCGAAAACAGGACTCTCGCTCTCATACGCTGAGAATATACCTGGCCCGACCTCCGGACATCCGTCAAGGATTTCTGCCGGTCTTGTGTCCTCTGTCGGCGTAACAAAAAGCCTAGGCATCGGCCGTACGGCCTTCTTAAGCCTTTACCGGTTGCCCTCCGGCCTTGGCATTCCATCTCCATCGATTTCATTGAAGAATTGCCGAAAGCCGGCGAATCTGGTGAATTCAATTCCATCCTCGTCATTTGTGATCGGTCTTCAAAACAGGTCATTCTCATCGCCTGCGATGTTCACGTTGACTCCCGGCGACTTGCCAACCTTTTCCTCATTCACATCTTTTCTAAACATGGTGTTCCATCCACTTACGGTTGTGTCAATAATGCATTATGCCCATAATTACCGGGTAGCACATTGCAATATCGCCCACGTCCCACAGGCCGTGAGATTACTGATATTGCAATGTCCTGTGGAACTTTGCCATCACGTCAGAACTCTTAGCGCGTGGCCTAAAAGGCTTGTCCGAGTCTCCGCGCATCACAGGCCTTCTATAACGGGTCCGGCCCGTGATTGCCAGGTGCGGCCATCGCGAAACGGTCATCCCATTAGATATCGTATCATATTTCATCGTTTTCCTCCTCGATAAATGATATTTTGATCTTATCCGAGTATCATCTAATCTCCCGCTCCTAATCTTCTTATCCGGAATCATAATGGTCCTCTAATCTGCCGTTCCTAATCTTATCCGGAATCCTAATGCGTGCAGGTCATTACTCATAAATGATTACTGATACATGTCATTCTCCCCCTCCTCTTGTGCGTACTCCCTAGCCTCCGCCCACCGTACCTGGTCTTGATCTACTTCAACCACAACCTCCGGTAGTCCTGCTGTCTCCTCCCCCTTCAAATACGCCGCCGCCCGTGCCCGCAGTGGTGCCCAATCACCAATCAGCTTGGCGCACGTCCTCCGTTCGCGGTCAGCCTGCTCTAACGCGTAAGCTTTAGCCCCTTCTGTCATGGCGTCGTCCATCTTCAACCCCTTTCCCCCTAACATTGCTGTCCTCGCCGTTGCCCTTTCCCTCCACTGGCGCTCTGCAAACCGCCCAAACTCTATTGTCCGCCTCATCTCCTTCTCAACTAATACCAACTCTTCTCGCCAGCGGTTCTTTCTTGAATAGCCTTTACACCATTCGACTCGGAGTGCTGTGTAGATACGTAAGCATTCCTCTTCTCATTTATATTAATTATCGCGCACCTTCATGCAGTTTGGCATCCTTCGCGCCAGACGCCTCAGCCACCGACGTTGCGTACCAGATCCACGACAGAGTACGGTCCCCCTCGCCCAAGGCCACTGCCCCTGTCGCAGCCACGCCGTCCGCTGCGCCAAGCCTGCCAAGATGCTTGTCGTACGCGCGCTCCTCCTCGCGAAGCGAGCGCTCGTTCAGCGCGCGCACGTCGTCATCAGTCAAGATTTGGAATCTATTTTCCCACTCTCCATGCCCCTTGAGCTTCAACAGCGCCTGCCTCGCATACCTGTATCTTAGCTTGGCCGCATGAAGCTTGATATTAATTTGCCGTAAGATGCCCTGTCCCCGTGTGAGCGCGCGCTGGCCCGTCCAATTCCGGATTTTGAATCTGTTTGTCATTGTTCTGGTCCGAAGTCCTTGACGCAGCTGGGCCAATGCATCTGCTGCCTCTCCTTGCCGCAACCGAGCCTCCACTCCATCCAGGCCTGCTGCACAGGCCTGTACACGCTTCTCCGCGGACGCGATGTCAGAAGGCATGAACAGCCTCGTGGCTTCCGGATGCTGGTCATCCGCATCCCAAACCGCCCGCTGAGATGCCGATAGATGTGTTCGCACTGTGGGCATGTAAGTCATTTGAAGTTTCCGGAAGCCTTGTATTCGCCCCCGCAGGGAAATCCTTCGCTTGATAAAATCCAGTTCCTGCGTCGGGGTTGGCGTAACTCCAGCGGCCTTGATAGCGACTGCCAGCTGCCTTCTTCAAATTCGAGTTAGTGATTTCTCCCACTGCATTTACCACACTTACTGCGCCTCCTCGATCTCCATTCCCATCGTTATGAAGGTGCTTGGAGTATCTTCACGCTCGACCTCGGTCCCATCTCCCGTCCGCAAGTATTCCTCGGCAGCTAGCATGATCCGAATTTCCTTCAAAGAAACCCCTGTTCTCACATCAGACATTATCCACTGCACCAGCAAACTCACGTACCTTCTTCCAAATACTCATACGGCGATTCCTTCGCATTCTCCTCGTGGCTCTCTCTCTCCCATTTGTCCACCCAAACTTTCCACTCCGCCACGTTCACCTCCTGCAAAGCAGCTAATCCATCATTGAACGCATCGAAGGCGGCTGCGTGCGTCCTCCCCTCCTTGATCCCTTCCGCCATTCTCTGTTTAAGCAAGCGACCTGTCAAGTCATATCAATCAATTCCCTTTTTAGGTTCGACCCGACGTACGGTGCGCAATGAGCCTCCTCCAATTATGGAAAGAAAATAGCCCTTCCAGTGCCGTGTGACGGGCGCCCAGACCCATCAGCTTCGTCGCCCCCGCTATCCCATTCAAAAATTCCCAATTCTGCTCCACTGTTTCTCCGTGCGTCCGTCCGCCACCCCACAGCCAGTGAAACGAGAACGCCGAGTGGCATCCTTTCTTGTGCGCAGGTAGATGGAAATTGGGAATGAGCCAGCGGACGTCACCAGGATCACTGTTCAGGTGGTATTTGCTGGGAAGGTTTGGCATCCGCTTCCAGACGTTCTTGGAGTATTGACACGCGACGTCGTACGAAACCACCAAAAACATTATAACAACGTTCAGGAGAGCGCCGAACAGTAAAAAGTCCATGTTACAAAACCTAAAGCAGAACAGGGTCAGCATCTTCACGGACCCCAAATCTGAGTACTCGCCGTTCTCCCATCTGCAAGTTACCCAGCCCGTTTGGTCGCCACATATTATGACGAGCGCAGGTTACTCCGGCAACACCTGTCACTCGTAACCCTTTAATCCGCTTCGCATTCGCCAAGAACATCGCCTGGAATCCGGAGCAACTGGAGATCTCTTGCTCATCCACGTTCTTCCGGATGTGCTCTGCGTACTCGGCATTATTGCAGAAATAACCCGCCCCATCGTCGACAATTGGGTCACACGCCTCCGTCGAGACGTTCCGGTTGATCAGCTTGAAGTTGGCGTCCTTGGATAGGAAGAGGAAGTATTTGTATCTGAATTAAGTGTCAGTATCGTTGCCCTTAATTATCCATGATACTTACCGTTGATCTTCATCCATCGCGTCCCAATCTATCTCGTTCCACCCATCGGGCAGGTTTATTCCTGGCTGCGGACATGCCCGACATGGTAGAGCCAGTTCCCCCTGCTTTGTACCCCCCACTCCCGTGTCGTCGTGCCCCCTGCCTGCCCTCTTCAGCATTTCCATCATCCTGTACTGCCGAACAATCCCCCGGAAAGCCCGCCGACGATCCTGCACATATTTAAGAACCCGGACCAAAGGGACGCCATTCTGCAACGTACCGGCGGCGGCTTCGGCACTCCTTTCTTATCCACTGTTTCCAATCCATCGTTGTTAGACAAGAGCTCCAGGGAGCGAACAAAATCGTAGGCGGAAATTTTTCCAAGACAATTCTGCACCTCGAAAAGCCGGATAACATTAAAGGTTGCGCAGGTTTGAGGATCGATCGATGTCGCTGGCCACAGGCACGCTCGCATGAGTTGCTGCCGATGCGTAACGGTAGTATCGCACTCGCAAAACCTCAATTTGATGACGCGGATGCCTAGGATATCAATTATCACAAAGTCTTTATGAGCTCGGCTGGAGCGTGGACAGTAAGATCCCGGGGGATGGCCGAGCTGTAGACGAGCCTCCACATCGAGGTCGCTCAGAGCCAGCGGCGTGAAAAACTCGCCCGTCCATTTCTACTCCGGCCCGACGGTTAGCGCACGTACCCTGCTACTGAAAATATGGCGTACCTCCACCGTATGCGTCGGCAATTGACTGTGCATGTCCACGATACACTGCTCGCAATACATCGCTGGTCCAATGCACGTTTGGCGAGCACATCTGAACAGCAGCGCCTCAGCTTTATACCCCCCTCAATGGGCGGAGAAAACCGGTGCTTCTCGCCCCTCGCCCCTCAACATCTCGTCCAACGTCGCTTCCCGGTGCTGCGTCACAAACACCTGCATTGGCGCGTCCTGCCATCGTTTCAGCTTTCGTCGCCGCAAAATCAATTGAAGAACCTACCGCATTCGCCCATCGCTCAAAAATAGGTGCCTTCTGCTTTTCTCCACCCGCTCCTAGAGCACCCAGACGGAGTGTTATTCCGTCAAACTCCACTCCCCCGTCTTCCTCTGCTACCGGCATCTGCCCATCCACCTCCGCATCCCAACTTGGGTCATCACACAAATATGAAAAGGACTCGCTTTCCAGAGCCTGCGCCGTCTGGATATCTTCACCATGGTGGTTCTCGGGCTGCTGGGACTGCGAAGTTGACGCGTTTACGAAAGTCGAGTGGGGTGTGATGCGCCGGCCGTCCATTGAACTGCTGTAGGTAGTTGCGAGCCCTGCCTGGTGCACGTACAATCCCCCCCCCCCCCCTGGGTGCTACTTTGCGCCTTCCCTTGGCCATTCACAGAAATCGTAGACGTTTATCCGCAAGCGGTCGATCTTAATTCAATCTTGATTTTTCATCATATTGCGCAAATCTCATTCGTATAGAACAGCACAAAAAAAACCTAAGTGTTGGGAAAGGTCAGGCCCGCCCATGAATAGACAACCGACGTGGAATGCGCCCAGGCCGGAAAGTTGGCAAGAAGCGCGGCCTCTTCTGCAAAATGACGCTGCGGTGCGCGGTCCATGATTTGCTCACAAATGGGGCAGAACCACTCGTTTTCAAGCCATAGGCGAATGCACGCGTAGCAGTGGCTGTGGCCACACAAATAACTGCAATAAATCCAGTGAGATCCCGATACTACAGCGGACAAGCTACTTACGAAACAGGGTGGGCTTTGACGTTCTCGCATAAGCTGCAGCGCTGGAAATCATGGGCCGCAGCCAGAGGCAAGGGCAGGCGGCCGTTCACGTACAAGGCCACCCTAGTCAGAGGTGCCGCGCGCAGGTCGCGAAAATGTTGTCCTAAAGGGGGAACCGAGCTGCCGCTTCTGCCAATGGAGGCCCGTATCGTGTCCTTCTGTTCTGGAGTTGCCATCGGCCATCTCAGTGGGCTGGTGAGACGGCGCAACCTCCAATGCACGTCCATTTGGCTATTTTTGTGAACTTAGGCCTATCAATTAAACCACCTAAGCTAGCATACAGCATCTAGTCGTTGCTAGGTAACACTAGTGCGCTAGGCCTCTGTTCGGTGATACAAAGGAGGGTCAGAGCGAGCTCCAGCTACTGGCTGTAAGCTAGGAATCCACATACGGCGGATGCCTTTATGAACGGGTCTAGTCTAAACCACCTAGGAGATATACCACACCCATACATTCAAAGAACACTAGTTCTATTTGACCTAGGAAGAACAACCGAGACAGAAGAACATAAGAATATTGTGCTAGCAAGGACACCCGCTCAGATATTGTAGAAGAACAGGCCAGGATCGGCTGCTATATGAGCTAGCGGAGGACACCTGATACCTACGATAGGACTATGCCGAACATCAAGTAGCTAGGCGACTAGTTACTACAGGAAGAACATATACGGTATATCCTAGGACTAGGAGACAGTACACGTGACAGGCGCGACGCGCTAGCGTCACCCAAACATGAGCACATTAACTATTGTGCAAGAAGATATTATCATGGACGAATGCCGACACGTACGACGGCATGGAGAGCTATTCTAGGACGGTCATGAGACCTCCATGAATCAGCTAGGAACTATTATTGGACTGGATTCAACTCCAGGCCGGCAGGATTCGTAGTTCAGGCTTGTGATCGACGGCCTAGGAATTACCAATACCCGCAGAAACTATACCCGGAAGTCATTTGCGATGACTACCAAGGACATTTGATTATGACGACTCAGGATGGCTGCCGTTTCATTGGCTAGCCAAGCATTTCTCATTACTCATTTCTTTTACTTAAACACTATCTCCTCATTTGTATAAAAGGACAGCGCTCCAGCCACATACGCCAGATTAATCGCGCCCTAGTTCGTGGCGGCAGGTTGTCTCAGGCTATTCGTGGAGATTTGTGTACAAACTCTGCTTGTAGTAGTCTATAACTGGAATCTTGATTGGTTGACTCTGGAACTTGGAAACATAAGATTAAGAGGAAAGGCGTTGTTGTCCTAGCTGACTTCACGTACAAAACTATTGGGTGTATTCTCTTGTAAAGCGCGATCACGACTTGGTGACCTTGCCTTCGCCCCGGATCTGCCCTAGCGCCATCCGTAGTGTGTTGGACTGACTTACTGGACGCTTGTGGTGTGAGTTGCATAGCCTAAACAGAAGACGGAATACTGGGTCCCTACTCCTAGTTGGATTATACCTTGTCAGTGACTTTGCCTTCGCCCCGGATCTGCCCTAGCACCATCCGTAGTGTGTTGGATCGACTTGCTGGACGCGTATAGTGAGCTAGGGCCGATACAAAGTAGTCAAACGTTCCTGCTATCGGAAGTAACAGGTCCACACTTAGGGCTGCCTAGTGTGTGTAGCTTGGAAGCTATTTTGTGTTAGCCTCATATTCATTTGTATTGCCAACGAGAGGATTTTCGCAAACCTTACAATCTCTGCCCTGATATTCTGCGACGTCTAGTCAAGGTTGCCTTGTATCCACCCTTTTCCTACGTTCACCTAGGTTGCTAGCTGAGAGCTACGTAACTGAACATTGCATTCTGAGGCGCTGTTTCTGGATAGTTCAGCCCTAGCGTTCTATATTCTGTGTTATTTGGGATCCAAACCCGCTGTTCGCATACTACGAACCGGACCCGAACTCACAAGGAGAAGCACTTGATCTTTGGGAGTAGTAGTGTGTGTGTGTGTTAGTGGTGTTTAGTGTTTTTGAGCACTAGCATTATTTTGCATTCATTTCACGTGTATCTTAAGTGCACCGTTTCACCGGGGTTGGACGCTGCAAACTCAAACTCTTCAATTGCCAGCTGCAAACAGCCTGGATAGCACCTTTCCTCACCTGCGCGTGTGTCTTCCATAGCGCGTTGCAGAACGTGAAGCGTATCTACGGATGTAAAACATCTGCGATACGTGCTTTGTGGAGGCGTCTGGCTAGTAGCATGTGAAAAAAATTGATCCGATTCCCGACTCGTTGATCAATTGATTGCTGACTTCTCGCCCAGGCCACCGGCCACCTTCCTCGCAAACCCGCGCTTGAGCGGTCGAGAGCTCCTCGAGCGCGGGGCCGGGGCCTCTCGACCGCTCCTCCAGCCAACGGCTCTCTTCCCTTTTCTCAGTCTGTCGCGCACTCGTCTTGGGTACAGCCGCTATCGCGCCTCCGCATCCCACCATCTCGGTTGTGAGCATCTCGTCATCTCTGCATTCTGCTGCCCCTTTTGTGTTCCTATCTGCGTCGCTCAATTGGCCACACCAGTACGCAATGGAGTCCGCGACGCCTCAGCCTGAGTACAATTATTACTCTTATTCTGTCCACACCGTAATGCTCGTTTGCTGCTCCCGCAATCCACCCCACTTGCGTAATATCGCGGCGGCATACCCCAGCTTCAGTCCACATGGGGCAATATTGCGCACAATATTGCGCACACAATATCGCAGCCAATACCCGGGACCCGTATCTTCCGCCCTCATCCACATGCAACGCACAGATCCTCAAACATATTGCGCACACAATATCGCAGCCAATACCCGGGACCCGGATCTTCCGCCCTCATCCACATGCGACGCGCGGATCCTCAAACCCACCTCTTTCTTTCCCCCATCGCAATGCGCAAGAAAAACTGTCCCCGTCACCGCTGTAAGTCCTCCTTTCAGGTTCTCCCACTACGCACGTTCATCTCCCATGCAGGGCACTCAGCTCGCAGGCGCTCGTTGTATTCCGGTTGGGAATACCTCAATTTTCGCAAATCGGATCCACGCTGATTCTTCTTCTTTTCAGGCACTCTGATTTTTCCGTTGCTGTTTCCGGCCCCCGTAACCGTCGCTACTGCTGCCGACTGGGCTGCGTTGGAGGTCCCCGCCTGGGGGGATGGGTCGTGGCGGAGGGCGATCGATGATGGGACGGTGGGGACTGGCGGGGACTGGTCTACCAACTGGGACGCGTACGGGGCATGGGAGTAGAGACATGTGTTTTCCTAGCCCCCCGGATGAATTGTATGTACCTTGGCCCTGATTTTCTTGAAATTTGATGGTCAATCGTCGATTTTATTTGGGAATTTAATTGGGTATTCCACATGTGACCGTGTTCTGATCGGAATTCCACGGTGTCGGACCAATTATCTATCTTACAGTGGCACACCCATGTCGACCCCCTTCACTCCAGACCTTCACCGCGGAGAGCGTCTCAGCCGGAGCCTCAGCGTCTTTAATCTTGATCCTGCGCCCCGCATAGTTTCATACGACCACTTCTGCGACTGCCAAAAAAACCACGGCGGAGGCGGCGAGCGGGTCACCAATCGTAAGGATGTTGAGAAGAAGTCGGCTTGGTACCAGGAAGTCATCGATGTAACTCAAGGGAGTCAGTCGCCTTAGCTTTTCACAGCCGAATTAACCCGAATTTTTTGGTAGGCCAAGGGCAAGCTGTGATGCGGAATTTTCGCCGTGAGTTATGATCTTCAGTAGCCTCCCCAAGTAGAGCTAACTCATAGCCCGTAGTTACTACGTGTCTTTCTACCTGTCGTTTGATTATACTGAAATGTATGCGCATTTTTTTACTTTGCTCTTGTGACATCTGTGATCTTTGTATCCTGCACTCATGAGCAACGAGAATCCGTGGGGACTTGATACCAGGGGACGTCTGGTAGGTTCTCCCTTTATATGACTGTTTGCAACACTAGCTGACATCTAGCAGGATCTCGCCAGCCCGCGCGTCGTGAATAGCTTGGGCCACATCCGTATGTTGACCCATTCTGCCTCCTGGACAAATACTGACTGGGATTTTCGGAATCAACAGCCCCGCGTGCACAAGGGCACCTCATCCGCAGACCACACCGGTCACCTCCTCCACCGTCGGCTCCTCGTATCGTGTCGCGGTTGTCGTCAGGGGCGCGTCCCCCGTCGCCTCCACCTTGTATCCCATCCCATCCCCGTCCTTATCTGCCCCAGTGGCGCGAACTCCCTCCCCATCGCCGCAACAGCCTCGCGCCGCCGGCCCTCTGACCGCGTCTGCGATCCGAAGTCTGAGGGTCATCAACGCCCCGTCTGCGATCCGCAGTGCTCTTCGTGCTGCTGGCCGCCCCGTCACAAGCCTAACAAGACGTTCCCTCTGCGAGGCGGACCTGTATAATGACGACGCGCGGCCGCCGGTCCTCGCTACCCCCAAGCCACACCACGTGTGTGGAATTTGTTTTTCGGTCAAGTCGCATCCTGTATCGTGAGTCTGCTATGTCTCACATCCTGGGGTTTTGAGTTGCGCTGACCCCGACCTGCAGATATTTATGTGGGCACAGTCACTGCTACGTGTGCATTCGAATCTGGCTCGGGAGACGCAAGACCTGCCCCGAGTGCACGCAAGTAATGCACATCGCCCCTTTCCGTCACTATGGGGAGGAGCTGGGCATCGCCTTCGACTACCCATTCTGGGTAGATGATAGTCGGGTATTGTACTCCTTCGAGGGGCTGGTCTTCCCGCGCGCTGGGCACGCTCCGGTGGATTCGCGATAGTCAAGTGAGGACATTGTCTACGCGTATATGCCTTGCTTGCTCGCAGTTTCGTGTAAATAAGCTTATCATGTTTTGGATACACCTTCCATTGAGCTCGTAGTTACTTGTGGTTTGATTACACCAAAATATACACGCATTTTCACTGGACCTTTTGGCTCGTTTGATTACACGAAAATGTAAACGCATTAGGCTTTCGCCTTTTTTTGTCCCGAATTCGTTGTTTTGTAAGAACGATTGTAGGTTTGGCTTCCCTTGTCCGAGTGCCTTCATTTTTTGCGGTACGTCTTGGAGGCGCTAATGAGAGTGTATGAGCGCTTCCATTTTAATATTTTTTAACGCAGCGCTTTTGTGTAATTATGAGCCTGTGGCTGGTCCTGCGCTCCGGAAAATATTCGAGAATGTTTATTGAAGAATTGTCATTGCTGAGAACAAAGAGTGGAATTTTGGAGGTGGAACTGACCAGCTGGTCAATTAATCAAGCTGATTTCTGTCCCAAACTCGCGGCCTTGCGTGCTCAATTTGACCGAGATCACAATACGGCCTTGATATCTTACTTGCCACTCTGACCTTTTACTGCACCTTGATCATGGCCCGTGGCCGCCCTCCACTCGATCCCGAAACAAGGTCGGCACATCGCCAAGCAACCCGGAAACACTACGCAGACAAGTATGTCCTTCCACTGTTCATCTGGGTTTTCGTGTGGATGTACTACATCTCGTCAGGAATAAAGAGATTCTACTCGCTTCTGCGCGCGAACGCATGCAACGGTAGGTTTATATTTCATTGGTACAGCGCCCTTGTTAACATAAAGACACGGAGCCTGCGCGCACACCCGCTCGATGACGCTGCAAAGACCCGCAAGCGCGAAAATGCTGCCAGATATCGTGAAAGGTGTGGGTCCCTCTGAAACTTTCTTCTAGTTGGGACTGACGGTGCGCAGAAACAGAGAAAAAATCCGTAAGGCCGATGCACAGCGGCGGAATGACAAGGCTGCGCAGATACTGGCCGCAAAGTACGCCCAATCTCTTTTTGTCTGTTTAGTAAATAATTGATCGGTTTGCTGTAGAGAGGCGCGTGCCGCTGAAGTTCGGTCTTGCAAGTTCTTCTGCGTCGGGGTGTATGGTGCACCAAAGGCGCAAATCACAGGCGACCGAGGCTCGGCGCAAATCACGGGGGCAAGACACCTTCCTACTGCCGGCAAAGCAATGACATATGCCGAGATGAGAGCACGCGGCTTGAATCCACGGAACCGTCCACAACCTCGCAAAGTCAGGGAGAAAGAGGCCACGAAAGAAAAGGCCCCGGAGCGAGCGGCTGAGCCCGGTCCATTCGACGACATGTGTGACTGCTGGCTGTCTTACGACGGCCGCTGTGCAAAATGTGTTTGTTCCCACACGTTGTGCCCTGACATGTCCAGATGCTGGAAGAATTGGCACGACTAGTTTATCTGTAGCCTATCCGATATGGTTAAAAAATCTTGAAGTGGCAATTATGAATTAATATGAGGACGTTGTGACGATATGTGTCACAGACCAGGTATGATTCCTGCCAGCTTGGCTGTTCTCGCCGTTGTGCCCCCCCGACTTTGTTCCCTGCGACATCCCACACCACCTTGGTGCAAACTTCACCAACCATCGGGACTTCTCGCGCAAACGGAACAAACACTACTGGGTCCTGTTTGTGTCACCGAAACAAGGTGTATACTCCTTGAAGTGAGTGTAATATTCTTTAGGGTGATAAAATGGGACTTAGCACATCCAGGACGACTTGCCTGTCCGCGAAGGGACGCCGGCAGACGGAGAGCGCCGTGATCGGCGATTTTCAGACGTGGGATGAGGTCCTGGCAATGTGGGCCAGGCACTGCTTCCACCGTCATGGGAAATGTACCCAGCACCGAAGCGCCTGCGTCAGCGGCCAATGTCCGCAGCATGGCAGCGTGCAGCCGGCAATGAAACAGGAGGTGAAGGCGGTGCGCAGCGTCCAGTCCACCCAGCCAAATGGCCGCCGCGAGCCCGTCCGTCCTGCTCGGCGTCCGCCTCCCCCGTCGTACACATCGGAGTCCGAGGAGGACACTGCAAGCGGCAGTGTGCCGCTCTTTGATTCCGACACACCCTCACCCTCACCTGCTCCTCCTTCTGGTGTCATCACGCGCGAGGCGTCGGACGATCCCGAGGCGCTTCCTCGCCATCCAGTAGCACCCTCAATGTCTTCAATAAGCTCCGCGTCGTCCCTTTCGCAAAGCTCCGTCGGGACGGAGCGAGTCGTGGAGAAGGGGAAGGGTCGGGCAGCCGCAATCCTCCCCAGAGCGGTGAGGCAGGGTGCGTCGATGGATGATGCGTTCTATGTCAGTGCGAGCGGGTCAATCCGCCATTCAAGCGACGAGGCATTTGCCGATGTAGATGCAGGACCAGTGCAAGTGGTGATGGGGTAGAATGCGGCGACGAGGTATGCGCGTCGGGTGGTGCAGCGTGGAGAGGGGAGGACCCAGGAAGATTGACAAGCTGCTTGTTCGGTGCATGGACTTTGCTCGCTACCAAACGAAAAACCCTGTTACGGAGTATCTACCTTGTCCTTGCCCTTTTTGTGCACATCGGGTTTATTTTTTCACTACATTTATCGTCGATATCCTCGCTCTTGTGAATTGCACGTGCGGTGCGAATTTGTTGGGTTGCTGCTTTAGGAAATTGGCTTGTTTCACCACCTACGATGGCTACGCGCGCGATTCCGTCGACCACAGACAAGCCCACCAAAAGACGTGATCGCAAAGTAGCTGGGAAGAAACCCGGAAAGACGTCCTGGGTTCACGGCACGAAACTGGTTTTTCTCGCCTCTCGGGCACCAGACTGGAAAATTGCTCAAGAATTGGGCCCCCAAAGTGTCTCCAAGTTTTACGATGATGTTTCAAACCTTTTTGTTCACAAATATGGGTATGACATGAAGGACGAGGACGACCTCGACGAGGATGTCCCCGACCCGACGGATCCAAATGGGCCCGACGCGGACGCGCTCTCGCTTGACAAGGAGGAGGCCGACCGTCGGTCTGCTATCAGCGCGCAAGTCCGTAGTGTATGTGTTCTGCGACTTCCTGGACATTTGGCTGACAGGCCGCGGTGCTTCAGAGGATCGGCGCGTGGTACCGGACACAGTATGGGGGGGGGGGATAATGGGCAGAAAAACGCGCTCCTGCAGCTGTTGGAGGGGCGAAGCGAGGCATACGCAAGCACGAAGCCGGGGAAGCAACAGCCTTGGCAGTTTTATTCGAAACTGTTCTACGAGGAACGCGTCAAGACACGTTTCGAGGCTGCATGGAAGGTCGCCGTGCAGCGAGCGAAGGACTTGGAGCAACCAGCGCCCCATGACGCAGTGAGGTGACGCGGCAAGCTTGGAAGGAGGAGTCGGAGGCCTTCCGTACGGATTTGCTGGCAAAACTCGACGCCGACCATGCGCAGCGAGTTCGAGCGTGGGAGGTGGGTCGTGTGGAGATACCCAGATCTGCGGAAGAGATGGCTGCGTGAGTGATAAGTGCAGTGCAGACTTCCAGAGCTGACAAGGCCGAGCAGCGCACTGAATAATGCAGGCCATTACCTGCAGCCGTTGGCAGATGCAATCCACCAGATGTTTGGAATGATGGTGGCAATTATGCTCGGAGGACCCATCGGTGAGCATGGAGGGTCGATTGGTGTACGAAGGTATGAGACGTTACCGTTTTGATTGAATGGGTGCTCATGAGTGAGACAGCGTGCACGCAGGGAAAACAAAGGGGCTGAATCCTCGCAGTTGGTATGAATTCAACCGAATGGGCTACAGGGACGCGGAAAAGTCAATGATTAGATTCGCCGACAAGTGTTACAGTGAGTTATAATTGATGATTGACGATATTAACTGACAAATCGGTAGGTGAGGAGGAACGTCGGAGCCGGGCCGTGCAGATTGAAGCCAGGGCTTCAGGAGCGGCGCTCTCGGGACCGGTACTTATGGCAAACGAGCCCGCCCCGCCGCCACCGCGCAGGGAACTGGGACCACCCCCGCCTGGAGGAGAAGAGCCCGCTGCGCCGCCACCGCGCAGGGAACCGGCGCCCCCCCTGCCTCGGCGAGATGAGCCTGCCCCGCCCTCGCCTCGAGGAGAAGAGCCCGCCCCGCCCTCACCTCGGGGAGAAGAGCCCGCCCCGCCCTCGCCTCGCGGAGAAGAGCCCACCCCAACTCCGTCCTCGCCGCACGGGCGCACCCCACCGGCTCCTGAAGAGCAGGAAGACGGAGAACCTGCAGCGGTGGTATGGAATCGGACGGACAAGGCGCTCTGGCCAGAGCAGCTACGCCTGGGATATACCGCGTTCGCGCTGGGAGAGAAATGGGGAACCGAGTGGGCGAAATTGGTGAAAGCTTACCTGGATTTCGAAGCGGCTTGCGGATATCAGGATTCGGGGCCGCGAATAGACGGGGAGTCGAAGCCTGAGGAGATTGGGGTGTGGATCAAGAACGGAAGGAAGTGGGCGGTACCACCAAAACTGAGGAGACTGGGAAAGGTGGGAGATACAGGGTCATACGCCAATGGTTGGTGGCTATGGTGGAGGTCACTTCAGCCGGAGCGAATGTGGGTTATGGGAATGTTGACGTGGCCCAGCGACATGACGTGGGGAAAACTCCCACAAATGTACGGGAGGAATGGATTTATGCAGATTATGGCGAGTCTGCTGTGGTGGGGACTCGAGGAATTCAAGAAGGCTTCCAACGGTACTGAGTCGGGCTGGGATACTGCAGTGGTGAGCATGACGGCTGTGCTGGAGGTACTGGTGGCGGAGGGACGTGCAGGGTGAGTCGTGGATTGACCTGAGAAATCTGGCTGATAAGGATCAATTACAGCCCACCAGAGAAGGCGACGGCAAAGGGACGTAAACGTAAGGCCGTGAGTGGCTCCGATAAAGACGGCGAGACGGAGCCACCACCGAAGAATAGACGTACAAGAGCGTCGGGAGAAGAGCATTCCGGTCCACAGACGCGCGCAGCGAGGTTCGTTAAAGAAACTGTTTCTAAGAAAACTAATTGACTCAGAAAATTGAAGGGAGCGTCCAAGGCCGAAACCGCTGCACAAGGGGGGAAAGAAATAGCCGCTTGAGATTTGTAAATGTCACCTAGAGCTGGCCGTAAATTATATGATTTGAGGATTTGACTTTCTGCGGAAAATAAGGGAACGCGCGCGGTGACTTTGAGATTTTGACAGCGCAGGACAGCCACGTGACCGAATCAAAGAATTAGTCCAATGGAGCCACAAAATTGGCGAGACAGAAAACACCGAGTAGATTTGGGGAGAGAATAAGTCACTGTATAGTGTGCGAGAATATGGATAATGCATTTGAGATCTGAGAATCAAAAATCAGTGGAAAGGCACCGATACGCCTGGGAACCAAACACGCACGAAGGGGCTGGGCTTGAGAATCGGGAATGGTCGGCTCTCTCGGGAGGAACCGCTTGAAAAGCCCCAGACGGGTGAGCCTGAGATCCAAATAAGCCCAAATTATCGCCGTTTTGAAGGTCGGGAAAGGCCGGGGTAAAGGCATGGAAGCCAACGGGTGGAGCCTGAGATCCAAATAAGCCCAAATTATCGTTTTGAAGGTCGGGAAAGGCCGGGGTAAAGGCACGGAAGCCAACTGGTGGAGCTCAGAATCAAACACGCGTAAATAATTCCTGTTTGAAGGAAAGCTCGGGAACACCCGGGATTAGGGCTCTGAATCAATCAAATGCAAATTGAGCCCAAATGGCCGGAGATGGCCATGAGGGGCATCAGAAGCAAATAGTGGCAAATCAGCCTATTTAAGGAAGAGGAGATGTGATGGTATGCAAGGTCACATCAAAGGACGCGAATGGGGAAAGGGATGGCAAGAAATCACTGGTGGTTGATCTCATCAGTGATATGGAGCACCTATACCGCATTGGGAATGCCGTAATGTAAGGAGCTCGAAATACCCGGCCCAATACCCGACGGGCCGGGCACCTTACCATATCACTATTACGTACTATGTCTATAATTGTAACCGGGGAGTGTGCACGGGGATAACTTTTCTTCCATCCTACGTTGCACTCCCGGAATCTATTGAATATAGAATTTGGGCTAGTTCACTTGGGTGGATTGACTAGTAAAACTATCAACAACCCTTATACTTTTTTGAACTTCCAAGTGGCTTTCACAAAAAGCCCTATACTCAAAAGGTTTCTTCGAAAGAAAAAACTCGTTCGTTACACTATGACAAATAAAATTGTGGGAGTATGTCCAACAACAATACTCCTGAAGATACAGGCGAGTCGCCAACGGCGGATACCGCTCCATTCGTATCCGCCGCGACCGACAACCCATTACGGGAGCCACCGTTGGTCGCTCCCCAAACCCGTCGACGATTTAAGATACACGTCGACGTTCAGGGTGTCACCTACTTGCGGGACACCGCCACCGGCGAGAGGCATGAGCTCTCGGACGACGAAGAGGAGTTGAATAGCCCACATCCTGGAACACCAGGAGAAGCTACTGAGGCCACCCCATCCTCGCCGAGCTCCATCACGGAACCCTCGCCGCAACTCACGGGAGAGGAAATCCTCGCGGCCCTAGTAGCTGAGTTGCAAAGTGGCCCGCTCACTATCGAGCAGGCCAGACGATTCAACTCAGTCCGGGGAATGCTCTCGTTAACACGGGAGTCCCTCCTCACTACCTCAGGACTAGTGGCGGGACAGCGATATGAGATCGGGCATGTGGCCGGTTCCCTGCAATCGTTCAGGGACGAGGTATCCACTCGTATGGACGAACTGAGCGAGTCAGTCGTGGGGGCGTCTCATAAGCTCGAGAGAGCCCTAGAAGACAACTTGCAGATACTAAGGGCCACGGGGGCCACTGATCTGCAGCTGGCGGAATTGGCCGCGTCGATACGGAGTAGCACCTGCCGACCAATTACGCCGGTACAATTGCGCCCTGCGACATCGGGCCCCCCAGCCCCTCGAACCGATATGGCGGAACAGCAACCGAATATCGAGCAGGCACTGCCCCCGCGTCGTCCAAATGAGTCAACCGAGGCCTTTGAGCGTCGCGCTAGAAGTACGCTGGCGCGGAAAGAGAACGCGGCAGGTACATTCCAGGAAGCATCGGGACACCCAGCTCAAAGCCCAATAGTGGGCTTCACTCGCCAAGAACCACCGCACATGGCAAAACAGACGCGGTTCAACACCATGGATAGTGCCTCCACTGCTAGGAACCAGCGACAGGCTGCAGGGCACGCGTGCGTAACGCCAGCGGGGACTAACCACTCCCCTTCGGGTTATGTTACGCATATATTCGCCAGTGCTGGACAAGCCACGGTATTCGAAATGTTCGTAGCCGAAAAAATGGCCCAAATCTCCCGAATAATCGACCGACAATTGGGAGAGATGATGGACGCCCCTCCCAAGGCACCTCGCATGCGAGATCCTCCCTTGTACAAGGGGGAGGATGATGACGAGACGTTCATGTCATGGCTTGGGCGGTTAGTTACATTTCTTCAGGGATACTCTCTGGGCGGGCCCAAATACGATATTAACCGTATTGTATACCTCAAGTCTGCGTTAGATTCGCACGCACTCGAGTGGTTCGCCTCTGAGGTGGAACCAATAGATCGGGATAGCGACATCCCGTACGACTTCGAGAGCATAGTCTGCGCTATGCACCGAAGATTCGTAACGTCGGCCACGGCCACCAAGGCTACCAAGGACTTTGAAGATGTGAGGTACGACCCATCCCGTGGGATCGAATACCTGGTGAGCGAGTTGCGTCGCACGGCCCGGAAGATGAGGGAACCCCCTGCGGAGTTCACCATCCAGCAACGATTCATGAGGCTAATCCCATCGGACACCCATGACGAGCTTATATCGAAAGGGATGCGCCCGGAATACACGGAGTTAGAGACGCTGAAGAACCATGCGCGAGTATGGATAGAGAGTAGAGGCATGATGAGGGGCGGGGCCGCACGCGCAGCCCTCAAACCAACGCCCAGAGCGGGCACTCCTCGAGGAGTACCACTGAGGCAGACAGCACCACGTGCCGTGTCGTGGGCATCTAATCAAGATCCCATCATCAAGCCCTCCCTAACTCCCACTCGGACCGCAACACCGGCGTTGCCACGGCCTATGGCACCAACTATGAGCGGGACAACCAGGACGATTGTCCCCAACAGCGCGAAGACATGCTTTAGCTGTGGAGTGGTGGGTCACATAGCTAGTGACCCCAGATGCTCGAAGTACAATGAATCCGCATCGCGCGCGCCCCGACCGGCACTACGGGCGGGAAGGGTGGAATCCAGCTACTCGGTCGACGGCGATGACACTTACGAACCGGTACCAGAAGCCAGCAACGAGCCCACTGACGAAGAGCTCGAAGGCACTTGGGGCGGCGCCCAATATGAAGCCGATGAACTACTGGACCGCTGCGATTATCCCGCGGATTATGACGACGATCCATTGGGTATTGAGGGCGATTCCAACGACGCCCCTGATCTTGAAACTCTACTACAAGGGGATGACTCGCCCGAGATACCGTGCGACGTTATTTCTCCATGCGCGTACAACCCACTGATAGTGACGCGCCAGAACCCAACGCACCCCTTCCCGCGAATACTGGCTGTCGGCGTATCATGATGGACACGGACATTGTCGTGATAGAGGTACAGGAGGAGGGCCATCTCCCGTGGACTGCGAATGGTGAATACCAATCCGCCGAGGGGCAAGGGATTGGATGGGACTCGGGCCTAATGTCTTACGAACAACTGCTCGCAGCGTTCTATGACCAGCATGGCAGCGGGGTCCCATCGCCACTGGGAGCCCTCGAACTTTCCGCCGTGGAATTCGTCGGTGCCGAGGCCCACGCTCGAGGGCTATGGGATAACATCTTGCAATCCCAGCCATTAATGATTGTGGGGTTCTCGGCGGGGCACCTTCGAGCCGCTACTATAGATGCGGAGGTGGAGTTAGCCCGCTTCGAGCGACTCTTTAGCGAACTGCGACAGACCATTACCGATCTCAGGGGGTTGATGCGCCACCAACACGCCGCTCGTAACGGATTGCGGGAGCACTGCACCCGATGTGAAGGATCACCGTCTAGAGCGCCCCAATTGACCAAGCAGGCGCTTGACGCCAACCGATTATTAATCCATTACATGGACATGAGCATCCACATGCTCGAACATCGGCTAGTACAAGTGGGGCGGATTCGACGAGCCATAGAGGAGGAATGCACTCGCCGAGCATTGGAGCGGGAGGAGTACTCCTCCCTACGAGCTATATTCGGGGCAAGAGACGCACCCCGTAGCCCTGCTCCATCTAACCCGCCTAGCTACCCAGGATCTCCACACAAATCTGATGACTACTACCCGGCAGACGAAGCGCCAGTGCTATCCCGGATTCGCCCCGACAGCGGGATATCAGAGACAGTAATGTCCACGGTATCCTCCCTATCAGATATTGAACTGAGCGAGGCTGGCGGTGAGCTAACGGAGGGAGTCATCGTCAGTGAGGCGATTAATCCCGAGGATGTGACGTCGCCACCCCGGGAAGACGAGATCATATTACGCTCGGTGGAGGTACTAACCTCCAGCGAGGCCTGGTGGGTCACTACCCTTGTCACCGCAGACAGGGACTTGAGGGTGGAGTGATCAGCCCTACCCCACTATCACCGGCTCAATCCCAACTTTCAGCACGAGCACCGACGCGCTTTAAACACCGCGATAGCTGATCTAGCCGAGGAACGCAATCGTTCCCGCGTGTACGCCGACCGGTGGGTAGATTGGGAGACAGCTCCCGAAGAAGACGCCGATGGACTTACGATTCGGGAAGTAAATGGGTTCCCCGACGCCCGTGACGGACTATTCCAAGGTCACGGTCTGATATACCACGAAGGCCTAGCTTCGTCGGGTCCTGAAGGGGACGACGAGAGGGCCTGGCCTGGATTCCGAGCGCAGATGCTCGCCCATCGCGTGGAGCACCTGTCGAACGTACGACGCCCTCGCGCGCTCCCTCCCGCCTCAGCCCCCGAGTCAGTGGGGCTGATGGACCAACCCACTCGCTCTAGCAAGACCATTGCTTGCCTATCTGCGTTAATAAAGATAGGGGATAGCCAAGCATACGCATTATTCGACTCGGGAAGCAATACCGACTCGATGACGCCGGAGTATGCCCATGCTATTGGTGGGGTGCGCATCCCATTGTCAGAGCAAGTGACCTTGCAGCTGGGATGCGTTGGGAGCCGTTCTAACATTAGTTACGGCACCCGAGTACCCGTCGAATTCGGTGGAGTGCACGGCCATGTTTACTTCGATCAGGTCAACCTTGATCGATACGACGTAGTCATTGGCACCCCCTTCATGAACAAGCACGGCGTCGTACTGGACTTTGGGTCTCGGGAGATTCGGTTCCCAAGAGGTCAGGCGATATCGGCGCTGTCTTCGCTTGAGGAGGCGTCTCTGGTGGACGCTCGCAAGCAATCCAGCGCCCGCCGCATGAAGTCCAAATGACTCGGACCCTTACCGGCTGGTGGCAACCGGAGGCGTTCACCCAAGCCGTCCATCCTGGACGTGCCCGATGACGGGGAGTCTTTCAATAGGCTCCCCTCTCTCCCGTGTAACCACCCATGTATACTAATACCAGAAGGAGAGTTTATGGGGGATCACGATCCCCAAAATACCCTGCACGAGTGGCGACCTACCGTGACGGAAACGGAAGGGGACAGTGGGGAGAAATTACCTTCTCTACCATGGTCCTCCCCCATATTAATGATCCCCGAAGTGGAATTTAATATTAAACCTGCCCCCTGCTATGGCACTGAGGGACGGGAGTGGGGAGATGACCTAAAGGAAGACGCAGAGGGCTCGGACTCCGAGCCCGCAGGGACTCCTCGGTGGACCCATTCTATATCATTTGGGCTATTGAGCGCCCCTCGAGACCGATTCATTGAGAACGTGGGTCACCCCCTCGCACTCTCTATGCCGGGATTATTCCCGTGGAACGCCATATCGCCCCACTCGTCGCTAGAGCAAGTGTCAGACATGGGGGATAACGATCCCCACGGTCTGTGCGCCGAGGCGCTCGACGAGGCCATAAACCTTATCACGATTAGGAGCGCCAGGCTAGTAGATGTGGTAGAGGCAGATGAGAGCGGTACTAATGGTGCTCACTCACGGATAAATGAGCTGAGGTCCCGGTGGATCGAGGCTTGTTCTGACTTGATGGGACCCATTCCCCTCGAACTCCCCCCGTTGCGGGAGATCAATCATGAAATTAACCTAGTGGACGAGCTGGCTAAATACAACTTCCATCTACCTAGGTGCCCCGAGGTGCTACGCCCTGAACTGCGGTCTAAAATCCAACGTTACACTCAGGCGGGATGGTGGGAAATGACGCCCGTCCCGCAGGCTGCACCCTTACTGTGTATCCCCAAAAAGGATAACAAACTGCGGACCGTGGTGGACGCCCGCCAGCGAAACGACAATACGGTCAAAGATGTTACTCCCTTCCCTGATTAGGACGCTATACGCATGGACGTCGCTCGGGCGAAATACCGATCAAAAATCGACATGTCGGACGCCTATGAGCAAGTCTGAATAGTAGATCGGGACATATGGAAAACCGCTTTTGCGACCCCGTTTGGGACCGCCCTGTCCCGAGTAATGCAGCAGGGCGATTGTAACGCCCCAGCCACATTCCAACGCCTGATGACGTGGATTTTCCGTGATGTAATTGGGGATTTCATCCACGTATACCTGGATGATATCTTTATATTCTCGGAGTCGACAGAGGAACACGAACGGCACTTAACCCTAGTGTTCTCACGTCTACGGGAGCAGAAACTGTTCCTGAGCAAGAAGAAGTGCGACTTGTACTCACAAGATATGGATTGCCTAGGACACCGCATCGATGACCGCGGATTACACGCTGACCTAGAAAAGACAACCAAAGTATTGGACTGGAGACCACCTCGTTCATTAACTGAGGTCCAACGTTTACTTGGGCTAATTCAATATTTGGCCCACTTTCTCCCCGACGTCTCACACTTTACCTCCCCATTGGAGTCGATATGCCGCGGGGGCCAACCATTCTCGTGGCGCCCCTTCCACCAGCTGTGTCTGGATCGTATCAAGGGAATAGTGCAAAAAACTCCCATACTCCGCCCTATCGACATGAATAACACTGACCCAATATGGATCGTCTGCGACGCATCCGTGGTGGGAGTGGGCGCATTATATGGGCAAGGCCCTGATTGGCGCACCTGCCGACCAGCGGGATTCATGTCCAAGAAATTCACGGCGGCCCGACGATCATACAAAACGTATGAATAGGAGGCATTGGCTATGATTGAATGCCTCCTCAAGTGGGAGGACAAACTCATAGGCCGAAAAATCATGATCGCGTCGGACCACAAGGCCTTGCTCGCCGTGAAGACCGCGGCGCGGAGTGGTCTGAACGGCCGCCTGATTCGCTGGGACGAATACATGTCCCAATTTGATTTTGAAATTGTACACGTGGAGGGCGTCCAAAACAAAGTGGCAGATTGTCTATCTCGCTACTACGAGAACGATACTGCCGATGATCATTATGAGGACTTTGAATTTGTCACAGCGGACGCCCGCCTCGATCTTTATGACTCGGTTGCGTGAGGCTGAGCTCAGAGGCACCGATATAGCGCTACTAGCCCGACGTGTTGTACAACCTGTCGAGGCCCGCGTAACGGAAGCCAACGAGATGGCGGCCCATGCTGAGGTGATGGCGGGCATGGGGTTCGACACCACCGCCATACCCCTAGCGGATGCACTCGGAGCAGCCAAGCCCAAACACGTGAGGGTGGAGGGGAACAGGGAATTTGTGGACGCCGTGAAAGCGGGGTATCCCAATGACACTGTACTCTCCAAGGTACTCACAAACCCAACGGCGTACTCGCAGTTCACTATGAAAGAAGGACTGCTATACGTCCGAAATACCACGGGGCGGGAGTGCCTAGCCATTCCCCGAGATGTGAAACTGCATGGGAAGCGGAAGCTCACGGAAATCGTGATAGACCAAGCCCACAAGACCCTGGGCCATCTAGGTGACAAGCGCACGGCTGAGTATGTCCGACGCTGGTACTGGTGGCCCAAAATGGGCATCGAAATCACGGAATTCTATGAAGGATGTGGAGCTTGCAAAATGTCCAAAGGCGACAATCTAGCGCCTGTAGGATTACTCCACTCGCTCCCCATTCCCCGACACCCATGGGACTCGGTGGGAATGGTCTTTGTTGACCCGTTCCCGGACTGCCTGGGCTATAACTACATGCTAGTCTTGATATGCCGTTTGACTAGCATGATAGCCCTAATACCTATGAAAGTGACTGATACCTCGTCTGACGTGGCCTGGTTATTTGTGAGGGATATCGTGCGCCTACACGGGATCCCCTCGTCAATAGTATCAGACCGCGACGCCAAGTTCACCTCCAAGTTCTGGAGGGAACTCCATCGTCTCACGGGGACGAAATTACTGATGTCTACTTTGTTCCACCCGCAAACAGATGGCGCTTCCGAGAGAGCCATTCGTAACGTGACGCAGATACTGCGTTCCGTGGTCCACCCTACTCAGCGGGACTGGGTTTACCTCGTCCCCATGATCGAGTTCGCCATTAATTCCAGCATCAGTGCTTCAACTGGATTTGCGCCGTTCGAGCTCAACTACGGATACGTCCCTCGGATGGGCGGCATAGAACCCGAGCCCACAGAATATCCTGGAGTACGGGACTTCGTCGACAAGGCACTGGCAAACATTGCTTTGGCCCACGATAATATTATTGAGGCCCGAGTGCGGGCTACATATTATGCAAACCAGGGCCGACGTGAGGAGGTCCCCTATGAGAGCGGGGACTTGGTATACCTATCTACCAAGAATCTAAGCTTGCCAAAAGGGAGGGCTAGGAAACTAGCCCCGAAGTTCGTGGGTCCCTTCAAAATAATTGACGCACATCCGGAGGTGTCAAATTATACGCTAGAATTGCCGGAGGAACTAGTACGAAGGAAGATACACCCGAGATTCCACAGTTCCCTGCTACGGGGACACGAACCGAACGACGATACGATCTTCCCTAGTAGGGAAGTTCAGCGCTTCTACAATTTCGGCATGCCCGACGACCAGGAATGGTTCGTGGACAAAATCGTATGGCACGAGTGGGTGGGCAAACGAGTGAGGTTCTGGGTAAAATGGACGGCAGGCGACTTCACATGGGAGTGGCCTGCCGCACTGGACGAACTCGTACCGCTCGATGATTACTTCGAGGCGCACGGGGTGACGCGGTGGCAGGATTTACCACGGGTCAGGTGACCACGTTGCTGTATCACATCAACAGTGCGGACAAACAACTCGGCAAAAATTTTCCACCCTCCCACCACAACATCCCACATCGGAGGGATGTCATCGCCCGTGAACAGGATCATCCAGTCGCCCAAGAACGTTTTTTACCTACGCCCTGATGTGGGGAGCCGATGGCTGGGACCCCCCGACGACCGAGTCTGGGTCCCCGCACTGGACTGGCCCGAGGGCCTGGCCGCGCCACTCGACCCCGAAGCAGAATTAGGGGGCGCGCAATCTCAGCGTGCCCCAGCCGCTATGGAAGCACCACGCGCGACGCAGGCGCAGTACGCGGTGGCGGCGTCGCGGAGCCCGCCGACCTATGCAACGCACCACGATGGGGCCTTCCCGAGATCTAGTGGACCGCCCCCCCTGTCCTGCGCTTTGATGCCGCCATTGGGCGAGATGGCCTCGCCCGAATTTCACACTCGCACGCACAGGGAATACACGGGCCCATTCGCTAACACTATGCGTCAGCGCGACTTGGGTATTGCGCGTCGACAGGAGGGAGACCGCCGCCGCCAGAGGGACAGAGCGAGTACGCGCAAATTCGAGGGCGAGGACCACCTGAGGGACAGGGACCACAGTGGTCCCCGTTGCGACGAGTCCCGCCACATTACGCCCGGCGGCCCAGACCGGGCGCGCGAACACCACCTACGAGGAAGAAAGCGACTACGGGAGCTCGGGGGCGGAGGACGAATCGGAACTCCTGAAGTTCCGGACCCGCGAGCAGGACCGGCTATCGAAGGTCATCAGCAAGGGGGCACACAGTCAACGGACGCACTGCCGCGAGCCCCGCGCGACGCGGGGATATGGGGGGACTTGTCTATCGACGAAGTCCCCAGTGCCCGTAACCTGGTATGGTGGTGGAGCCACGGGTGCCCGAAAGCTTGCGCGTACGGCAAGTTCATCATGGCGGTGTACGGGAACGAGCAATTGCGACGCCGAAGCGACGGCGTGCAGTACGTGCTACGCCACGCCCACTCGGCAAATCAGAACTACCTGGGCGCCGCCACGGGGGACTCCACCCCAATATCCAGGCGGGACCCGAACACGGTTCCCCGTCAAGTGCGCCGCAAACTGGCGAAGGAACGCGCGCGTCGCGAGGGCCGCGGCCCCACCACAGGTGCGGTGACAACGACGCCTACGGCGAACACTCCAGTGGAAGAAGACGACGCGATGCCACCTGCGGAGCCACTGAGCCTGCCCTCGGTGAACCCAGTCGCGTCGGAACCATTCATGACGTCGTATCCGGGCTCGTCACCGGCCCCTGCGTCAGTTCCCGAATCCATGACCGCTCACTGGCTGGGACCACAAATGTCCCTTCACGACGTGATGGCGCATGCGGCTACCGAGCGCCCTTCGGACTGGGCGCAGGGCATGCGCACGGCAGCGGGTGCGTGGCCCACGATGCATACGCCGGTGGGCACATTGCGGGCAGCGCGACTGCTGCACTTTCTTCCCCCGACCAGGCGGGACTCATCACACCGCGACGCATGGATGGCATCGGTATTACGCGGCTTCTCCGTCTGGGGACTGTTCGAGCGCCACGTTCAGCTCGGCGCATGGATTCATAGTGCGAACGAATTGGAGCACTACCCTTTCGACGCGACCAACATCACGTACTCCCAGTCCATGCAGTGGATTCACGCCCACGGGGTGGACAGGGGGTCGGAAGCCGCGCAAGAGCTGCATGCATTCGCGGCGTCCTGGCGGAACCTGGTGGAGGGACTCCCCACCACGAATGGCCAGAGTTTCTCGGGCCACGACATCGAGAATAACGAGTCCGTACTACGCTGGGACATTGGCCGTATCTCAAGTTGGACGACACTCTGGCATGCGCCCGTACGCAGCGGCGTGATGTCCCTGTCCGACCGCTGCCCAGCGGATGGAGTTCGGCGCACGCAGCGGCGAGGGGCGAGTGAAGACACGCAGATGGTGGCTGAGCTGTCAGCGGTGCGCCCGACGGTGCCCGAGGAAGGGGAGATTCAAGCGAGTGGGGCCCCAGAGGCCCCCAATGGTGAATCAGCGGTGTCGCGTGAAGGGTGAATCGCCTGCTTGTGGAAAATACAGGAACATTCGAGGGACCGAAAATGGTCCCTGCAAAATTTATTCGCTATCATGACCTTCTAACTCTGTTGACCTCAAAATGTGCGGGGGAACACTGTGCTCCCCGATGCACCATGTACATACAAGTTTTCGGACTCGGGAACTCGTCCTGGGGGGAGGGGTGTAAGGAGCTCGAAATACCCGGCCCAATACCCGACGGGCCGGGCACCTTACTATATCACTATTACGTACTATGTCTATAATTGTAACCGGGGAGTGTGCACGGGGATAACTTTTCTTCCATCCTACGTTGCACTCCCGGAATCTATTGAATATAGAATTTGGGCTAGTTCACTTGGGTGGATTGACTAGTAAAACTCCTTATACGTAATTGCACCTGAAATTGCGGAAAATTTAAAAATTGCCCTACATTGAAAGTCTGCGGGACAATGCAATATCAGCACTATTACGAGCCATGAGACTCGGGCAATATTGCAATACGGCCCGCCAGTATTATGGGGTATATTACATTAATGGTACAGTTATTACACTTCCATCTCACTGCACTAGCGACCGTGGTTCCGAATTCGTATCGGCGTTCTTCCGCTCACTCGGCGAACTCCTATCAATGGAGTTTCACTATACCTCGGGGTATCACCCGGAAGCCGACGGTCAAACTGAACGTATGAATCAGACTCTGGAACAATACATCCGGATGTACTGCTCGTACCAACAGGACGACTGGGACCGGCTTCTACCCCTCGCCGAATTCGCACTCAATAATGCGCCGAACGCTTCTACCGGCATATCCCCGTTCTTCGCGAACAAGGGTTATAACCCGGCGATTACCGTCCATGCCAAACGCGATGTTGCTAACGTCTATGCCAAGGACTACGCCGTCGATCTCGAATCCCTTCACGAGTACCTCCGGCAACAGATTACATTCACCAAAGATCGGTATAAAGAAACCGCCGACCGAAAGTGTTTGCCGGACCCTCAGTTCAACATTGGCGATTCCGTCTATGTTTCGGCGGATCATCTGCGTACTACTCGGCCGACGAAGAAATTCGCCGAGAACCACTTCGGCCCTTACGAAGTCCTCGCGAAACCCAGCGCGGCTTCCTATACCATTCAGCTTCCGAAAACGCTCAAGGGAGTTCATCCTACATTCCATGTGTCACAACTCGAGCCTCACTTCCCCAATCCTTTTCCTTCACGCACCGAAGAGCCACCCGGCGCTGTAGAAATCATTGACAGCGAAAGCCACTTTGAAATCAAACAGATTGTCGATTCTAAGCTCGACCGGCGTTTCAAGGACAAGAACCGGCAACTCCGGTATTACGTGGAGTGGCTTGGCTACGAGAACACCGACGACCAGTACGATTGGGTCGCCGCGGTGGATATTGATGCTCAAGAACATGTCGACTCCTTTCACCGGCGTTACCCTCGTAAGCCGGGGCCTGTTCCTTAACGCTTTTGCTACGCCGGTCTTCACCGGCTTAATGCCCGGCATATCACTCGGCTTATTGGTTCACTCCGTCTTCCATTTATCCCTCGATTGGACTTCAAACTCAAGGAAACCCTCCATTAAATACGCAAATATACAACGGCATCTTCTATTTACAAAGTGTCCGTTTTTTCTTCTATTATACATTCAAGAAATATTGACCGTTCCGGTCGATCTACTCCTCCTCCGCCGGTCCGCCGGTTCCACTCCCCTCGGCACTCTCGCCATCCTTCGGTTCTTCAACCACCACGTCCGGGAGACTCACCTCCCTCCGCGTCCCACTAGGTCCCGCCGTCGGCGCCGGTTCGTCATCCGAGAGGTCGATCTCGATCGGCTTCCCAAGTGAGGCTCCGATCTCGGACTTCGCGAACTTCCGAAGGACGACAGTCTGCGTCTTGAGGACGATCTTCTTCCGACCCGGTACGAGTGGGTCCTCTTCCTCAACCTTCACCGGAACATCGTGTGTCCTCGGTTCCCCGGTTGATCCCAACTCCCCTGCCGGCGCAACGTTTGACGGTCCAGCAACCGGCTCTTCAGCCGGCGCATCGACGGGCTCTTCAGCCGGCTCTTCAGCCGGCGCAACGACAGGCTCTTCGGCCGGCGTAATCGTGGGCGCCTCAGGCAGCGCATCGATGGCGGCGGTATTCACCGCCGGCGTTGGCCCTTCTGGCGCGACCGCGTCCTCTTCCACCTCCTCCTTCACCGTCACCATGGCCAACTTCTCCCCCGGCCTAAGGGGCTGCGACGGGTCATACGGCCGCTCCAGCGGCATCGACGTATCCACCTGCATCTCGTCCTCCACCGGCGGCATACTGACATCCCCCGTGACCGGCGAGAATCGCCAGAGGTCAACAGGAGGAACGTCCTGGTTCCACGACAAGATCTTGTTCCTGTCGGCCTCCTCGTTGTCGGACTCCGGGTTTGAACCCGGCGGATGAAGCGAGTGGCGCGGCGTATCGGCGCGGCGATTCGAACACCGCGACGACGGTACACGAGATGGGCCAGCGACTGGCACCACCGTTCCCCTTCCGCGGCTTAACGGCCTTCGGCTTATCCAAAGCCGGTGCGGTCTTCTTCGCCTTCTTCTTCTTCCTCTCTTCATCCTTCTCCTTCTGTTCCTCCTTGCGCGCTACATCCGCGACGTGGTCGTTCTCCAACATCTCCCCCATCGTCCGGAGCGCCGCCAACGTCTCCTCGCTCGCTGCATTGCGGACGTCGTTGACGAGCCCGGCGCGGGCGACCGACCGGAGCATCGCGATGCGCTCGTGGTCTTGCGCGACCGTCGCCTCCAAGCGTTCCACTCGCCGCGACAAGCGGGTGATGGACGCGTTGGTATGGGCTGACCGAATTCGGCCTTCGGCGATTTCTTCCGCCGGTGTCGACGCCCGCGAATCCACCACAACCCGAATGGGTTTCCGGCGCGACTTCGGCTTTTCCTCGCCCTCAGACTTCGGCTTTTTGGAAGCCGCTGGCATATCGTCGTCATCTCGCTTCACACGCGTGCACCGCGACTTCGCAGCGTGACACGCCGCGCAGGCGCCTCTGTTCCGCGTTCTTGTGCCGACGTACTCCCGGCACTGGATTCCATTGGCCGTGCACCAGTCGCATCCTGTTAAGCCGGTACGTTAGTTCCAATTCTCTACGGCTTACTACGACGCACCTTCTTCAAAAATCTTCCCCTTCGATGGGGCCAGTATCTCCTGGATCTCGTCCTCCTAGTCCTGGTAAACATCCTCCTCCTCATCTTCCCGCAAGACCTGCACCTCCGGCTCTTCTCCGCCGGGACTCGGCGGTTGAGAGTCTGGCCTATCCAGGCTAGACGGCGCTCCCTCGGGCGATGGCAGTGGCGTCGGCATATCCTCGTCGTCGTCCACCAATCCTGCCTGGCGCATCAACAACGCCATACGCATCCTCGCCCGCTCCGCGGCCTCTATAAGCCGCTCGTACTCCCTCTTGTACCTCTCGGCCTGTTGACGAAGGCCATCCTGGTCCCGCACCGCGTGAATCGTCCCCGACGGTCCCGCCGCGGTGTTCATCGGTGTTTCGGGTTTTTGCGTCTTCTTGGCGGCGTCCCGAGCCGCACGTGCCTTCTGCTGGTCGGTGAGCTTCTTCCTGGCGGCGTCCTGCTCATTCTCCACCCGCAGCGTCTCCTCCCGCTCCCTTTCCTCGTTCCGCGCCACTTCCAGCGCAATCTCTGAATCCCGCTCCGACAGCCGGGCGAGGTCCTTCTTGCACGCCACTTCGGCCGCGTCATCCTCGTCTCCGCCGTCCTCCCTCATGCGTTTCTCGCGCCCCTCATCCTCTCCCTCCAACCCCGTGTCGGCTGCTCTCCGCTTTCCCTGCCTCACGTCCACCCGGCGTCCTGCGTATTCCGGAGATCCTTCACGGCTCCCGTTGTTGTCGCCTCCGCTGGGTCCGGGGTTTCCCTGTTCCATTTCGTGTCGGCGTTGTGGGTGGTGGTTGTGGAGAAAGAAAATTTTCCTTGTTGTGACGTGTTTGACAACTGTCTTAGACTTGTGTCAACACCGCACGTGACAGCATTGTTTTTTCTCCGGCATTCCATTACCTTCGGCCATCACATGCTTCCTCCCACGGCGTCCTTGTTCCTTGAGGGCAAGGAACGTAAGGGGGGGATACTGTTACATCCCGTACCAACCGGTACCTCCTCCGGCGGAATACGGCTTACCGGCTTATTACGCCGCCCGGCTTATCACCATACTCCGCCACTACACCGGACTTCCTCCGGTTCATATTCTCCGATCCACCGGTCTTCGGACTAGCGTCCGGCCTTTGGCCGAAGACGGGTTTTTACGCAATGGAGTATTCTGAGTGTTTCCCGTTTATCCGCCTTCGCGTGGATCTCCACATGCTTTCCATCTACACGCCCCCATGCATTGTTCTCCATCCGTATGTTCCCTTGTACTCGCTTCAAGGCTATGTTCTCCATTTGCTATATTCTTTGTACTTCCCGATTCATAATTAGATCCGGCTTTAGTATTTAAACCCCGTATCTACCAGCTTGTACTTCAGATTAATTATAAACGTCTTTGGACTCATCGTTCATCGTCTAAGTCGTTCTCCCTCCTACGGCCTTGTTCACAACGGCCGTCCGGCTCATCATCCCCTTCGCCGGCTGGTAGTCTAGCTCGCCCAGCACCTCTGTGGCATTAGCGTCCCCCACATCCGTTCACCTTCGGCTTTCGGCATTCCTACGCCGACCGGCATTCATATCCCGACCGGCATTCTTACACCGGCCGGCTTATCCAGCTTAGCCATTCCCTGCGGCTTGGTATATAACACATCTCCCCCGCCTTCACCCACTCCTCGCTTCCCGGGACCCATCGTGTGGTAATGCCCAGGCGCAGCTCCAGGTCCTGAACCGTCGCAAGGCTCTTCTCCACGACCTCAAGCGCATGACGGTGTTGCGTCTCAAGACGATGTGTTTGCGCCACAGCTTCCTCGTAGTTGGTGTCGGTGGCCGCGGGGATAAACTGCGTCACAGCGCGCAGGGCGCGCACTCGCTCTCTAGAAAAAGCGACGAGAATTCAGTCTGATATACACGAAGAAGGGCGGCCGGGACGTACTCGTTGTCATAATAGTTAACCAATTGTTGGTAATACTCCATCTCCATCGTCTCTTGCACGGGCTCCTTTGTCAACAATTGTAGGTACTCCTTTTCCTTTGCAAGCCACGTCTCGAAGAGTAAGTCGTGATCGCCTGTTGGCGATGGAACACAGTGGAGTAGCGTGTGGTGGACACGAGGGCGTTTGACTTGGAGAAAAAGCTTTCGCACCCCTCGCAATCCTCCAGTCCCATGCCTTCCACGTAAGTCGCCAAGTTGCAGACCTGACATAGACGACCGTGTCCGTGCCCATGGAATGAACCCACCAGGCATCTGAAGCAATTGTTCTTTGCGAGCTGTGAAAGTTGTGGGTGGGCTTTCACCATCTTGGCGGTTTTGCATCCAATGTCGACACCTATCGCCACCTCGCCCAGGACGCGTATGAGGTGATTGATCACTGAGAATCCGTATTTCGCCCTAAGCACAACCTCTTCAGCACGTGCCTCCAAATAGTAGAAGAAAAAACTCACAGCTCCCCGCTCTTTACCATATCGACAACTACGAGGACAAACCCATGGCGACAGAGGGCCGGGAAAATCCCCGTCTCGTCGTACATTCCCCACGCCCGCGCCGTCACGTCCTCCTTCATATTCTGCCATCGCTCGTCACAACCGGCTCCCTCGTCGTTCTCGGCATCCAACTCAAAGTCCCGCATCAAGACGTCCGCTCCATCAGCCGCCCATTTGTCCACCTCTACTCGCGACAAATAATAATCCCCTGGAGCGACACGGTCGTCGTGACGCTCCTTGCATGCCCCCGGGACCGCTGTGCCGTCTTGCTGATGTTGTACTCGCTCGCACCGCCAAAAACGTGTAAGTGAATTGTTCCCGTCCATTGTCGCGAGGAAGGGCAGGTCAAGTTTATCTTCCCCCTCCAGTTTGTACAGACACGTGGGACACGCGTTCATTAGGCGCCAATTAGGAGTGTCCCGGCCTAGCGTGACTTGTACGCGCTTGTCCACCGCCGCGCGAATCGCCAAGTAGAGGTTGAATGTGTTAGAAAATTGGGTACTGAGATGGGAGCGTGGTGGCACGCCGTGCAAGTCGCAGAGGGTACACACGAAAGCCTGCACGCCCAGTCGTGGACAGCGTAACTGCAGCGTTTGGAACACCTCCAGTGCTCGCAGTGTGATGACCACGCTAGCCATGTATGGTACCGACGGGATGAGGCCGTGCCGGATGTAGGCGCACGAGGGGAATTTATCGCCCTTCACAAGCGGCACTTCCTGGTAATACGCCGCTGGCGACTAATCAGCATAATGAATAATCACTGAGAAAAGGCGACATACAAAATAAATCCACAACCCAGACACGTCGCGTGTCCTCCACGATGAACTCCTCAGGTTGTACATAGTGGCCCCCAAGCCCTTCCTCCGACATGGCCAGCGACCACGCCATGTACGCGTCCGTCATATCGTCAAGCTGCGCCGCAAATCCGTCGACCAGCTTCTGCGTGCGGTCGCACCGGGTGCGATGGTCTCGGAGTAGTCTACGCTTATAGAGTTCGCTAGAATCAACTCCGAAATCAGCAAGCTTTCAAATGAAACTCAAGAATAAATTATACTTACTCCTGTTGCTGCTGCAGCTTTTCCAGCAAATCCTCGTCGGCTTGTTCCACCCTGTCCTCTGGAATGGCCTCCCCGGCATGGCTGATGTCGACCGTCGCTGTACCCCGCAGAATTTCGTCCTCCCACGCACTATAGTCGTTGTCGAATGGTTCAGGAATGTCGGCCAGACGAGCTTTGCGAGCACGACGCTGTTCATCGGTCAAGCCTCAGATTTAATGTGAGCATTATTATTGCCAAAGGGACTGGGTCAACACACCTGCGCGACGCTCGGCTTCCTTCGCCGCCTGATCCTCCTTCATCCTTCGGATTTCAGCTGGCGTGAGGCAGAGTGTCTTTTGAGCTGCGCGACCTCCAGGTTTTCGAGAGCTGCGGGTGATGTGGACGCGAGACGAGAGCGACGTCGCGGACTTGACGTTGGTCGCGCGCCGCTGAGATGCAGTGAGTTTTGCCGCCACGATCTTGAAAGACTTGAAGCTTGAAGCGTGATCGCGACCAGGGCTTAAGCTTCCAGCCAAAAAAACGAACATAACGCGTTTCTTTCCTCCCACTCTCATCGTCAAGTGAGTTCCTCATTTCCTGCAGTGGCCAAAACTTAACGAAACATCCGCAGTCATAAATTCAGTACTAATTACCTACCTGCACCGCGCGGACCTCTCCCAATAATCAAAACTGCCACTGCGCCTACATGTCTGCGGTGAGTTTCTGTCTTTTTACTTTCTTTATTTCCTACACCTGGGTGCTGGATTTTCTCACCGCTGTCCCAAGATTCAACACCTGGACCTGGGATTAGAAGTCGGCGAGCGACTCCAGCTTCACTCGCACTCTCTTCTCAAATCTCTTACCATTAACTCTTAGCTTTTACTGACTTATTTTTCAGATCACAATGCTGTGGTTTCCTCTTGCACAAAAGGTAAGCGCCGTAACTACCACGTGCCCCTCGCTCATCATGTACGCAGACACGGAGCGGTGCAGAATTTTCTGCATTCAGCCTACCCAAGGACGCCGCCACTTTGCCCACCTGATAATACCACCACCCCTCGATAACTATCGACGGGTCTACCCCCCCACCCGTCAATAGTTATTGAGACGTGGCACGGCCACCGTACGGGTTTGGTGGCAGCTGCGGCACCCAGCGGGGCAGAGCAGCCATGCCACCCAGTAAATACCTCCTATTGTTTGGTCGCTTTTTCGAACAAACAATGCCACATATGCCACGGAACTGCCATGTGTGCCACAGAACCACCAATTGGGCTGGATATCGTGCCATGGGTGACATGAGGCCACTGACCCAGGGTCAGTAAAATTTTGTTACCCAAATAGTGCCATGGGTGCCACGAGACATTTCAACCCAGGATCAGTAAAATTTGTTACCAAAATAGTGCCATGGGTGCCACCAGACTTTCTGACCCAGGATCAGTAAAAAAATGTTGCTAAAAGTGTGCCATCGGTGCCACCGGACCTTCTAACCCAGGATCAGTAAAATTTTGTTACCCAAATAGTGCCATCGGTGCCACCAGACTTTCTGACCCAGGATCAGTAAAAAATGTTGCCAAAAGTGTGCCATCGGTGCCACCAGACTTTCTGACCCAGGATCAGTAAAAAAATGTTGCCAAAAGTTTGCCATCGGTGCCACCGGACCTTCTGACCTAGGATCAGTAAAATTTTGTTACCCAAATAGTGCCATCGGTGCCACCAGACTTTCTGACCCAGGATCAGTAAAAAATGTTGCCAAAAGTGTGCCATCGGTGCCACCAGACTTTCTGACCCAGGATCAGTAAAAAAATGTTGCCAAAAGTTTGCCATCGGTGCCACCGGACCTTCTGACCCAGGATCAGTAAAATTTTGTTACCCAAATAGTGCCATCGGTGCCACCAGACTTTCTGACCCAGGATCAGTAAAAAATGTTGCCAAAAGTGTGCCATCGGTGCCACCAGACTTTCTGACCCAGGATCAGTAAAAACATGCTCCCCCAATAGTGCCATCGGTGCCACGAGACCTTCTGACCCAGGATCAGTAGAAATTTGTTACCAAAATAGTGCCATGAGTGCCATGAGATGTTCTGACCTAGGATCAGTAAAAAAATGTTACCCCAATAGTGCCATCAGTGCCACCGAACTTTCTGTCCCAGGATCAGTAGAAAAATGTTACCAATTGTGCCATTGGTGCCACGGACCATTTTGACCCAGGGTAGGGGGGAAAATTACACAAAATATGCCATCAGTGCCACTGACCGCCTTGATCTGGAATAGGGGGGAAAATATCTGAATGTCATTGGTGCTGCAGACCTTCTGACCCAGGATCAGTAGAAATTTGTTACCAAAATAGTGCCATGAGTGCCACGAGATGTTCTGACCTAGGATCAGTAAAAAAATGTTACCCCAATAGTGCCATCAGTGCCACCGAACTTTCTGTCCCAGGATCAGTAGAAAAATGTTACCAATTGTGCCATTGGTGCCACGGACCACCTTGACCTGGGGTAGGGTGGAAAATTACCCAAAATATGCCATCAGTGCCACGGACCATTTTGATGTGGGATAAACAATGCCATTGGTGCCACCGATGAATGCAGCAAAATAATATCCCAATACTGCCATCAGTGCCACAAGCATCATGCCATCAATGCCCCAGACCTGATCAGGGGAACAATAATATCCAAACAATGCCGTTCATGCCACAGATCATTTCAATGTCAGATCAAGGGGAACAATAATACCCAAACAATACCATGGATGCCATGGACCATTGGAGCAGGGGAAATAATACCCAAGCAAGGCCATTGGTGCCACAGCTCATTTTAGCGCTAGATTACGTGCCATGGGTGCCTTGGACCATTTCAAGATGGGATCCCAAAAAGAACACCAATACAAGAATAACATGGACACTGCACCACATCCAGACCTGGATCAATAAGAGAACTTTCAATAAAGAGTATCATCTGTCAGATCCAAACTGTGCAGCAAGCATTTTATTTTATTTGTGAGTTCAAATGCCATTGGTGCCGCTGATCCACCTGTGCCACCTGTGCGACTGGCTAATGTATGGAGAGTTCACAAATCCTGAGTACAGTTCAATGTGTAAATATGTGTTATATTATTCAACTTGAATGTGTGACTATGCTTCTAGCACAAACCAATTTTTTTCGCATGGTTATGTGCCAAAGATTCAGGGAAGAAATATTATTATCACACACCTGGCATCAATTATTCCCTGGAAAACACCATCTGAAGGAAGTGAATACATTTGGTCAACAAAGGAGAGCTGAATCACCATCATTCTTCATCTCTCTGAACTGCCACTTTACAAAATAGGGGGAAATCTGATTTTGTCCAAAACATAATCAGTATCCGCTTTCAAGTCTAGCACACTCATCTCCTGATCTATATAGCCCAGAAGAAGAGCCCAGAACAAAAATCTGAAGGATCTTCGTAGTATTGTACCGGCAGGAAATATTTTAGCTAAAAACATATACTGGGAATTTCCACTGGGGCAATATCCTTTTATGGAGTTTGGCTCCATAGAAGTTGTTGAAATACATTGTATAACAGGTTCCAAGTCTTAATTTGTGGCCAGAGGTCGTGGGGGAGGCTGCATAAATATGGGATACCAACTTTACGAAAATTTTGATCGTAAAGTTGGTATCCCATATTTATGCAGCCTCCCCCACGACCTCTGGCCACAAATTAAGACTTGGAACCTGTTATACAATGTATTTCAACAACTTCTATGGAGCCAAACTCCATAAAAAGATATTACCCCCATGAATATGCCCAGTATACAGCCGTTTGCAATAGTTTGTACCACTTTTACAAATCGGTGGTGCTCGATTTTTGCTTACCGCTGTTTGGTGCCGCTTCTCAAATGCCGTCAACGGAATATATAGTTGGAGCGCTGTTGGAGCGCAAGTGTGGACACAGTGGAGTCACACCACCGCGTACTAGCAGCGATCGCCACCGCGTAGCAGCGATGACGGGATTGTGGAGTGGTACAACAGCAAACAGAGGTAAGCAAAAATTGAGCACCACCGATTTGTAAAAGTGGTACAAACTATTGCAAACGGCTGTACATTTTCAGCGCTAAATTGTGGCTGTGCAAAGCTGTGCTCACTTCTTCTCGCTTTTGCACTACATACTATGGCTACATTATTGTTTGTATTCACTATTCCTTACTGCTACCATGTACTGTGGTTGCATCAAATGCTTTATTGCTAACACACAGACAGATTTATTGGATATTCAATGGTCAGCAGACTGAAATATATTGTTCCTCTGCATTCCCTCTGGGCAGGGTTTGGTTGAAAATATTTTAGAGCACAGATGGAAGGCCCAACAAGAGCATGTGGAAAAATCTCATTGACTTTACTGTGTAGGTGAAGATCTTTTCAGAACTTGAAGTGTAGTCATTCTTTTTGAACTTTGTGCCAGACGGCTCTCCTAAGATCAATTATCAATAGTTTTCCTTGAGAATCTACTGATTGGCCCCTGTATCTGTACCTTGGGACATCACAATTTCACAAACCTCACATTTGGGTGTTGTGCAATCATGA
The DNA here is from genome assembly GCA_014925785.1 of Mycena galopus ATCC 62051. Lineage (NCBI taxonomy): Eukaryota > Fungi > Basidiomycota > Agaricomycetes > Agaricales > Mycenaceae > Mycena > Mycena galopus. Next base: position 155,090 of record WIQG01000249.1, read on the forward strand.
TGCTCGGCAACTTTGACTACTGTACCATTTCGACTAAGTGTTCATCTATTTAGGAATTTTTCTGTGTCCGAGATGGCCGATAAATTTTCTTTTGAAATAAGGCAATTTTTGCACACATGAAAAAAAGTTGGGTGTGATGCGCGACTGAACACTTGGTCGAAACAGTACAGTGCACCAAAGGAGGGCACCTCATCCTCTGGGACTGCAAAGGCTGGGGCATAAAACATCTTGTTTGACTTGTTTTTCTTGAGTTTTATCTCATATGCCACCGATGCCATGGACTCCTTGTAAGAAATTGACCGAGTTTGTGAGCAATGCCATGAGTGCCTTGGAATAAACTGAGTGGTGCCATGAGTGCTATGAAAAAAATGGCTGGTGCCATTGGTGCCATCATATAATTTGGCTGTGACACCATGATCGCGAACTCGTCCCGCAGCAAAATCTTTGCTCAACTCATTTTAACCTCCCTACCACTCAATCTGAGTCAGCAGAATCAAAGTACCAGCTCATTTGAATGTCCCAGAATATTTTTGTATTTTTCTTTCAGGCGTGTGGTGTGATATATTTTGGAACATAAAACAACTCAAAATGTGTGCTACTTCCATATAGGTACCCCACTTCTCGACCTTTACCACAACACCAAATTTCCTCAACCTTGAAATTTTTACCCAGTTCACTCAGTAAGTGATTTCCTTGTCCATCTGACCTACTCTTACCCTACTTCTGTCTGTTTAGCATGCCAGAGAGGGAGAAACACTCCCCCATGCCACCAGTGCCATCACAAAGTGTCCTTGCCAGACGTCTTGCTTGGACCAAATATCATAAGAGGTATGTCCATAGAGTCAGTTATTCCTAATTCATACTCATCTGCTTCAGCTACAAAGAAGAGGAAGCAGAAAAAACTAGAATTTGGATGGCAAAGTACGTTGCAACTCCTATTGTCTGAAGTACTTTCCTGAGTCTTGGCTAGCTATAGAGCTGACATTAAGGCGAACCTGGATCATGCCCAGGAGAAGAAGCTCCAGGACAGAGCCCACAGGGAGAAGTAATTACTTTGAGTTCAGTCTCACACTTTGGCTGACTCAAGTTTCTTAGAAACTGGCTGTTTCTTGCATTCAAAAAAAGCGAGCAAAGGAAGAAAATAAAGGCTAAAAAGGGAGGAGCCGAAAACTCTACTCAGCAAGGTTTTCAGGTGGAAAAAAATGATTGCACCCTGGAATATGCACCAGACGGGATGAGCTCCAAGAGAAAGTTGTAGACACTCTATGGAGGGACAAGGATGGCTATGTGATGTACAAGGGCCAGTAGCTTACAAGCTCTTTGATTACGAAACTTATGACATGGGTGGCACCAGTGGCAGTGCCTGAATTTATTTTTGGATTTTGGGTGGCAGTGGTGGCACAGGTGGCACTGTACCCGAAAAAATACGGATCAAGTCCTGTGACTAATATCAACCTATTCTTCACTCTCAATGACATCACCCTATCAATCCTTGGCCCCCCTTCCACCCTGACCCCAGTGCTACTTGGGCCCAAGCCCCTGGATTTTACCTCATTTCTAGCCCTACTACATTGGACAATTGCGATGTCTACACCTCTTGGTGAGTCACCTTTTTTTTGCTCTTTGGCAAGCCCTGAATAAGACACAAAAAAGGTTGAGCACCCAGTGCGTCTCTGAACATTTCCCCCAGGCGGGCGCCACCAGGTACTCATCCTGGAAGGCTTGCCTGCTGCGACACTGGGATGCATGCCCACGTTGGGAGCCCCAAAACCCCTGTGCACCTGCCCATCCGCACCCCACCTACTCCCAATGCAACCACTTCGGCCTCTGCCAGCACTGTGTTGATGCTCAGTGCCACTGGTGCCACCTTTTCAACCCTCAGCTTCCAGGCCTTTTCACACACCAAGCCCTCTCAGGCTCTAGCCGCCCTCTCAACGGGGAGGGGTGTGAGGAGGCATTCATCCATTGTTCTCGATTGACTTCTCCTCCTTCCCTTGAGCCCCTCCGATGTCGAGGATCCACTCTCTCTCCTGCCCTCAAGGTCCCCCTTGAAGGTATGAAGACATATGCTGTCCGAGGGGCTGGCACCATCCACACCTCCCTTGAGGATTCCCTGGCAGATTTCAAGGCAGCAGCAGCTCAGGACCCAGCGACTCCCCTCACAATGGACAATCTTCAAGTCGCCACCTTGGTGGCAGCTGGCCACATCCTAGAGGAGGCAAAGGCTCTTGTTGGTGTTCACTGTTCAGTGGAGGGGCTGATTTTACAGGAGGAGCATTCATAAAATTCTGACAATGAATACTGTCAAAGTTCAGTCAGGCAACAACCTTCAGCAAAGAGTGAAAGGAGTCAGAAGATTGGTACAAGTAGAAATAGATAAAAAAGGAAGGGAAGAATTAGAAGATTAGACTAGTACAGCTAAATATCACACCAGGATTCATTGCCAGAATGATATGAAGTGTGATATATAGCTGTACTAGTCTAATCTTCTGACCCTTCCCTTCCTTTTTTATCTACTTCTACTTCTACTAATCTTCTGACTCCTTTCACTCTTTGCTGAAGGTTGCCTGACTGATCTTGGGCTGGACAGGGTGTGGTACTCATGGCATTCTTTGATGTTCTTTTTGGATCCTGCCAAGAAATGGTCCATGACACTGATGGCATTATTTGGGTAATGTTTTCCGCCCCAATCCTCAATTGAAATGGCTGATTGTGTAATATTTTCTGCCAGATCCTGGATTGAAATGGTCCGTGGCACTGATAGCATTGTTTGGGTAATATTTCCCCTGATCCTGGATCAAAATGGTCTGCAGCACCAATGACATTCAGATATTTTCCCCCCTATTCTAGATCAAGGCGGTCAGTGGCACTGATGGCATATTTTGTGTAATTTTCCCCCCTACCCTGGGTCAAAATGGTCCGTGGCACCAATGGCACAATTGGTAACATTTTTCTACTGATCCTGGGACAGAAAGTTCGGTGGCACTGATGGCACTATTGGGGTAACATTTTTTTACTGATCCTAGGTCAGAACATCTCATGGCACTCATGGCACTATTTTGGTAACAAATTTCTACTGATCCTGGGTCAGAAGGTCTCGTGGCACCGATGGCACTATTGGGGGAGCATGTTTTTACTGATCCTGGGTCAGAAAGTCTGGTGGCACCGATGGCACACTTTTGGCAACATTTTTTACTGATCCTGGGTCAGAAAGTCTGGTGGCACCGATGGCACTATTTGGGTAACAAAATTTTACTGATCCTGGGTCAGAAGGTCCGGTGGCACCGATGGCAAACTTTTGGCAACATTTTTTTACTGATCCTGGGTCAGAAAGTCTGGTGGCACCGATGGCACACTTTTGGCAACATTTTTTACTGATCCTGGGTCAGAAAGTCTGGTGGCACCGATGGCACTATTTGGGTAACAAAATTTTACTGATCCTAGGTCAGAAGGTCTGGTGGCACCGATGGCAAACTTTTGGCAACATTTTTTTACTGATCCTGGGTCAGAAAGTCTGGTGGCACCGATGGCACACTTTCGGCAACATTTTTTACTGATCCTGGGTCAGAAAGTCTGGTGGCACCGATGGCACTATTTGGGTAACAAAATTTTACTGATCCTGGGTTAGAAGGTCCGGTGGCACCGATGGCACACTTTTGGCAACATTTTTTTACTGATCCTGGGTCAGAAAGTCTGGTGGCACCCATGGCACTATTTTGGTAACAAATTTTACTGATCCTGGGTTGAAATGTCTCGTGGCACCCATGGCACTATTTGGGTAACAAAATTTTACTGACCCTGGGTCAGTGGCCTCATGGCACCCATGGCACGATATCTAGCCCAATTGGTGGTTCTGTGGCACACATGGCCATTGGCAGTTCCGTGGCATATGTGGCATTGTTTGTTCGAAAAAAGCGACCAAACAATAGGAGGTATTTACTGGGTGGCATGGCTGCTCTGCCACCACTGGGTGCCGCAGCTGCCACCAAACCCGTACGGTGGCCGTGCCACGTCTCGATAACTATCGACGGGTCTTGGGGGGGTAGACCCGTCAATAGTTATCGAGGGGTGGCGGTATTATCAGGTGAAACCTCGACGCTGCTGTCGACTACTGCTGTAGTTTTTCCTCTGGACACTATGGTACAAGATCTACATCATTCCCATGCCACCGCTAGCAGGATCAATTCTTCAACTACCCAAAATTTTATCCCTCTGTCCCTGTGGTTCTTGCTGTTTCCTCCCAATGCGCTTGCCGGACCTCGCTACTTCTCGCTGACCTCAACTTCATCAAGTGATCAATTTCGTCCGCTGCCCCACAATCAAATCAATCGGTGCTCGGATCCGTTGTCCATTTCACGGCGCCAATTCCCCTCAAAATAACCACCAAACTTTCTTTTCGCAACGTTGGTTTCGTTCGCCGACCGGATTCATAAAGCTACAGTGGTTCGTCCATTAGTGACATACTTCTCGCGTGCAGAATAAATCTATCCTCCCTCATCTTACGATAATCCTTTGTTGTTACCTCAGTCCTTTGGTGATGAAAGCCACGGGTGACATAAATTTTTATGTCATGAATAGATTGTTCTGAAAAATAAATGTTCAGGGCTTGCACTCCTACGCCGGAGCGAAGCAGAGGTCCACACACTTTAAATGAAATGTTCCTCTGTTCACCATCTACTTTTTCACTATTCGACTGCCTGTGATTTATTTCGCATGTCGAATGATGCTTCCTCCTTCGTTCCGCAATAATTCTGTCTTAGCTTTTATTTCTGGGTAAGAAACCGAGGGAGTCGAATTTCCTCGTTGAAAAAGAACAGCATATTAATTGCATTTGTCTTGGGTTTCGGATTACCGAAGCGAAGCGGGGGTCCGTCTTGTCCATATCTTCGTCAATGCCCCAAAATGTTTCAGTCAGCCCCGGGATACCCTTCAGCATGCCAATTTGGGGCAATGGAATTTTCAGCAACTCCATTCCTCTCATTGTTGATGTACAATCAATCTTTCTTCGCTCTCGGTAGCTCTCAAGCAACCCTCGAGATAAATTCCCTTTGTCCCTAAGATGGGATTTCATTTATTTCATTTCGCTGCATGTTTCTCGCTAGCCCATCGCAACCACGGACTCCTAGAGATCCGCCGCCATTCGCTCTCCCCTCTCCTTCCTCTATGCCGCACATATATTACAGCAACTTTGGCGGACTAAGTAACCTCTGAATATCCTCACCGGCTTGATGCACTGATCTCAAGACTTTCGGTGTTCGGAAACGGCTCATATTGCGGTTGCTTTCCACCGGCTTTCCTCTTCGCGGCGTATGCCATTTCCTCTTTGTTTGTTTAGGCCTTTTCCTGCTTCCCAGTTTTGTACTACCTTTCGCGGCCGAATTTTATCAAAACTGCCCCGAAGAAAACACCCGAGGTTTGGATCCTCACGCTCAACACTTCCCTTTTAGCAGCTGGCTTCCCACAAACAAGTCCATTCAATGTTGATTGAGCATTCTTGGCTCAGGTAAATTAATTCTCCATTACATTGTTATTCCCTGCAGCGCCGAACTTCATAGGTGCAATCAAATTTCTTCCTTTCACCTCGGTTTGCCGGAGCGAAGCGGCGGCGCATCTTGTCCAGTGGAAAGGAACAACAACATTTGGCAGCCAGGGTACTGGGGATTTGGAGTGTTGAATTCCGAGGGAGAAAGTACGCAGGGGAACAGATACGATTCAGTGATCAAGAGCGCTACAGCGCATTAACTTTACACAAAAATGCAGGCTTACGCGGCCACCCCGCAGTGTGGTAAAGAAATACGACAGATGCGCCAGATTTGGGATGTTCTCAACAGCAGTTAAAAGCTGTTGAGGCACGAGATACGCTTGCTATGCAGAATCGACTATATTCGGACGAATCTACGCAGCCTGTTCTTGGTCCACTGAGGAGAATTTCGAAATCGCAGTCCACGGCAGGCGCACGTCATCCTAAGCCGGCTTGACTTCCATCTCTTGTGTTCAAGTTTAGTTCCGAAGCAGCGGAGTCTGCGGGTATCGTGCGACGATTTCACTTCAACGGCGATATTGATTGGAGGGCAAGGTGTGAAGTTCTAGCGGTAGGCCTGTGAGAGCAGGATATGGAAGCCTCCATAACGATAAATCCAAATAGTCACCAACAAATTAATACGAGGGTTCGAGCTGGAAATGCCGAGATCTAAGTCCAATGGGGTCCTGACAGCTGTCTCGGCACTGCTGCCGGAAATGCTTGGATATTCTGAAAAAACCATCTATCCTTACGGAAAGTCAACCACTGATCATCTTTTCTTTTCTATGTTTCTGCACTTGTAATTTCATACGGTATCCTATCAATGTGCTCGGAAAAATCCATAAATGATATTAATTGGTCAAGATACGCAAATAAATTGAAAGCAGAAGACATCTACTTGTGACGTATGGGAATTAACAGTCTCGGGATTTGCCGAGAATATTCCGTTCTGAACGTGAGATGTCCACTCGGAGGCACGGCCCGGCATCAGACCCCTTCCCTATATGGAAGGAGAGGGGGCGTCGACTAAGGGGTCGAAAAAAACTTTTCGACCCTATCATAAAAAATAGGTCGTTATTCATACGCCCGTGCGCGTATTACGCACGATTTCATGCCCTAGTGCCACCCCACCCCTTGCGCTATAAGTTGCACAAGGTTCTAATCCAAGTTGTGCCCTCTAAACGGACACTGCTCACAGTTCACCCTGGTCCATGAACGGTTTATTCACATGTCCTGACACGCATACGACGCGTCTGAGAGCGCGAGCTGATAAAATACATATCAAACCCAACACTCCGAGAGCAGTCGTACAACAATAAATGTGCGAGTGGGTCCAATCATGTCCAGTGCTCGGGATGGATGTAAAATGAATAGGATGGGGGATATGAGGGTGTGTGAGGTTCGCAACACAGTGTGAGACGGCGGGGACAATGAATGAGCTGAGTACGACGAGGGACGTGATGAAAGCAAATATAAGTGCAAACATCGGCTGCGAGAGACTAGTACGGTGGCATGCGAGAAAACGAGACGGAGACGGGGGAAAACTCTGTTTTTGATGCAGGGTAGAGGAGCTGAGTACAGGGGAAGGACATCGTGTGAGGCGGAAACCTGGGGGAATGCATGCGCGAGACGTGTTGGAAAGGCGGTTAAGGAACTCTTGACATTTGATCGCCGCCGATCCGATCGATTCCGGGCTTGGCGCCCCTAAAGCTCTCGCTTGCTCTCGGCAAAGTTCTGTGCTATTAACGGCATCGGACAATTTGCGGCACCCATGCCGTCTTCCACCTTCAGGACAGTTTGTGATCGCCGCGAAAATTATGAGATCCTCAAGTGACGGCGGGGATAAGAGGCTCAGGGTGTAGATACTTTAAAAAGAAAATCCCGAGCTCTCTTGGACGTCTTCGTCTTCCTTGCGATGTCAGATCTTCCGCCCTTGGATGCCATAACTGGGTTTGTCCTGCGACTCTTGAGAATTCAATGTCCCAATTTCCTCTAGTGCTCTTCTACTCGGTACATGGGCAAGCATTGTACGTACCTCATCGCTCAATGGTTCATGGATTGGGCTGACCTCAAGCTTTTAGGTCCTGTACATCGCCGAGACCATTCAAGCAATGCACTATTTCCGCCATTTTCAAGACGACGATTGGAAGCTGAAAGCAAGTTTTCGTGCACGCGCCAGTATCATGTCCTGTCTAAATATTTCGGAAGGCATTCGTGGCGTCAGCATTCATCATCGACACCTTGTCTTTAGGTGGCGATTGTGCCAGTATATATCTCGTTCGTGGTTAATTTGTTTCAGATCCTAAACTCACACTAAATAGTACACTATAACTCATGCCGGTATGTTCAAGGAATTCTACCTGACAAGCTTATTAATACTTCGCTGTTTTCAACAGGTGATTTGGCATATCTGGCCAAAGGAAACTTCGTGTGTCATAGCTCCAAGCATTCCCATCTCGCTTTTCATTTATGTGTCAAAGGGCACTCCGTTACTGATTATTTCCACCGGCATAGTTGCCATCCACGTCCAGAGCTTCCTCATCATCCGATATTGGCGATTGTAAGCCCCGTCGACGATTGAGTCCTTTCATCGGCATTAACTTCGCCTCACAGCACCCACAATACTGCATTGTCTGTCTTCATGGGGTGTCTTGCACTCGCTTCGGTATGTAAAACATACTGTCCTGTTCTTCGTTCGAGATGGGTTTTTATTCAAGCCGTCTGCTCACAGCTAGCTAGCAATCTGGAGACTGGATTCGTTGTCGTGTTTTTCCCCGCCTTGAAGGACCGCACAAAGGTCAAAATCTCCTCAATGTGCGCCTCTACCCTTTTTTCTCCGGATCTGACAAGAGTGACCGGTTGCGCACAGCGTCTATATAGTCACTGAAGTGGCCACCGACGTCTTAATCGCAGCGTCGATGATTTGGGAACTCTGGAGGGTGCAGTCGAAGATCCGCATTACACAACGCCGGTACGTGGTGATTCTTCATTATTGCATATTCCATGTAGATATTCGAGCGACAGAATCAACAACACTCTCAGGCGTATCATCATACTGTCGTTTGCAAGTGGCGCTACGGCTGCGGGGATCACGATCACGGGTCTCATCATGTGAGTGGTCTGCATATGTTTATTCAAGGTTTTACGATAAACCTTGCCGGTAGATTTTTGGCACATGACAAAACCAACATTGCAGCCGGCATTCTGTCGACACTCCGTCGTGTTTACATTCTTAGCATGGTATGTCTTTCATTTGTTCCAGAGAAACTTAATTCAATTCAGTCCGCTACCTGCTGTTTAACAGCTCTTAAATCTCAACATCCGGAAATCAACCAGGACGAAATCAAGCGCAGGTACCACTTCCGACCTCCGTACTCCCGGCGATGGAACAGTGGAGAACTCAAAGGCAACAATAAGCAGCATTCGTGAGGTTCTATCGTCGTGGCAGTTGTTCCTTGTTAATTCGGGATTTCTTCGATTTCTTCAGGATTTAATCAAACCTCTGTATGGGCTTCCTCTTTAGGCCATGATATGAGATCTGATTATTTCAGCTCGCACGTTTATCACATGGACAGACCGGGAGTGAAGCTGTAACAGACGCATTCAAAAGCATGGTGTGCCACATATCCCGTCATCCCCCTCGACACCGCCTCATCCATATTTGATCCGCAGGTTAACATGGATAATATCCCAGAAGAAGTGGAGATGAACTCAATCTCTAACAAACGACCGGGATCCACCGATGAGTGATTCCCTAGGCAAGTGGCAGCATCTGAATCCTTAATCTTCCATCGCGACATATCTTGCGGACCTTTACCATCATTACTATATTACTGTAGAATTTCATTCAATTCGGCATAGGGTGTGACCCATGACCGAAAATATCGATTCGGCACTTCGGCACCTAACAAAATTTGGCGTGACACCTACAAAATTCCGGCATTCAAGACAGAAATTTTTCGAAATTCTGCCTTTCTTGCAGCTCCAGCAGAGATTTGGCCCGGGTGTCACCAATTTTACATTCGGCACTGGGTGCCGTGACCTGTGACCGAGACGAAAATTCGTCGCGGCACAGGGGGTGCGTGACGCGTGACTGCCGAATTCAATGAAATTGTACAGTATTTAGCCTAATAAGTATACATGTACTAGTCACTACCCGTGAATAAATTCACGGGGCTGTGCTGCTTTCTCTGTGGAGTGTCGGCTGGTTAGCTCCCACCTAGGTTTTGAGTTTGAGTTTGAGTTTGAATTTCTACAGTAATCGTATCTGGCCTAATTAGGCTACGCGATTGTACTCTATCTGGTGGTAGCGGGGGCTCTTGTAAGCTACAATGGATGGTATGTTAAGAGTCTGTTTACCTAGGTAGGAAAATAAAAGAAAATACGAGATCATTAAATGGAAAAATAAATGAGTGGTGGCAATCAAGAGATAAAGTAGGGAGGCTAACATGCATATGAGAGGGCGAGGCACAGGCGGGGTCAAGTAAGTGAGGATGATGGAGATGATGAGAGAGAGGGGAGAGAGGGAGATTATATACTGAGGTATTATAGAGTAAGGTAGGGAAGGATACCGTGATAAGAGAGAGGAGAGAGAAGGAAAAGGAGAGAAGGGAACTTAAGAGAATCGGCCAGTCGCGACAATGAAGTCCACCAGTGGCTTGAAGAGCTTCTCGTTCGAGAGGAGCGAACACATGTCCACTGCCCCGAGGATGTCTGCCTCGTACAATGCGCACTGGAGCGGCGGCCGGAGGTGTTCCCATGCAGGGCATTGGAGGAGATAGTGGTTGCGTGTTTCGGGTCATCAGGAAAACTGCAAGTTACTAGGGGCACTATGGAGCACTAGGCGAGTGCTAGGTGAACTAGGCGAGTGCTAGGCGAACTAGGCGAGTGCTAGGCGAGCTTCCATAGTGCCCCTAGTAACTTGCAGTTTTCCTGATGGTGCTCCGCAGGCTTCACAAGCAGGCGAGTCAGTCTGCCGCAGGCGAAAGCATGTCGCATTTAGTGATGAGAAATCGGTTCTCAAGCGCGAGATAGTGGAGATGATGGCCCGGGGGAAGGATGATGTGTAGGGATGCCACAGGACGATGAAGGGGGGGAGAATGTCGACTTGACGTAGGGCTAGGCCTGTCATACTCGCCATCTCTTGACGATATCCTCACGGATGCTTCTCCGACATGTAGTGAGGGAGACAGGACATGAGAGTGCCGCTGGTAGGAGGGTTGCTGCCTTCGCTGCGGTATGGGCTAGTTCATTGCCTACGGTGCCAATATGCGCCGGCGTCCAGAGATTGGTGACACGAAGGTGAGGCGCCTCGAGGCGGGCATGACGAAGGAGGGTATCGTACTGGATCATCCTAAACTGCCTCGAGCGCGGAGCAGTCGAGAGGATACCTTTGAGTCCTGCTTGGGAGTGAGAGACAACGAGGACGAGACAGTGGCGAGTCACGAGAGCCCGTTCCGTCGCCCACAGCAGACCTTCCACCTCCCCTTCCATCACTTGCCCATCGCCCAGCGGTATCAAGATCTCTTCACGCTGTTCTCTTTGCTCTAGCCGAATCGCTGCACCTCCAGCCCTCGTCCAGGAGAGACCCGTCAGTAAACCACGTAGAGCCGGCAAATTCCGTGTCCGCGAGCAGATTGCTGAAGGTGTCAATCGCCTCATCCTTGTCCAAGATGATCGTGGTGACCGGGAGAGGATCAGCCCAGGGCGGTGCATAAACCGGCAGGATAGGCTCCATACCGAGGAGACCAATGCTCGGTAGGGCTGGAACGACTGGCTGAGGCTGAGAGAGGCCAATAGTAGAGGTCACGGGTGGGGCAATCAGGTTAACATGCCTGTCTCCGAGAGCTGGAGACAGACTGCGAGCACTAGGCTCGTTGACTGCCCCCCCTCGCTTATTGTGGGCGCCGCTACCACTTTGGCCTGCGCACGTGGCCCCCGGAACCTCTGGAGGGTTTCCGCTACCGGGTAACTTCTTCCTGTCGCGGATTCGGAGTCCTCGGGGTGGTACACCAGAGGGCCAGCGAACTGCTGGGAGGCGCTCAAGGTAATGAAGCGGTGATGCGTAAGTGGGGCTTCGTGGTGTGTTCTCGATGGCGTCACGGAGCATCGGGGTAGGTCCGTGTGAGTGGGGGAGCTTAAGGTATCGAGCGAGTCGGTTCTGGAGTCCCAGCTCGAGATGGAGAGCGGCCGGGAGAAGCGCTGCTTCCTTCTGTAGAGCCGCAAGGGAGGCCGTGCGATATGAACCGGTAATGCACTGCACTGCCGACTTGTTGACTCGATCAAGAGGTTTGAGCGGGGACACAGGTAGCAGGAAGAACGACGCAACCCCGTAATCCGCTCTGGGAAGCACAAGAGACTGAACAAGATCGCGCACCATTAGTGGCTTAAGCCCCCACATCGCATGGGTGAGTACCAGCGAGGCGTTAAGTGCTTGCGCCGCCGACCCCGCCTGGGCTCGGATGTGTTCAGCTCCCTTTAGTTTCGAGTCAAGCATGACCCCGACCTACTTGATGGTGTCAGAGGGATAAATCTCTTGTCCGTCGAAGGTGATGGTGTATCCCGACAAGTCGCGTCGATATGGTGAGTGATGAGCTCGGTTTTCTCCTTCTCGAAGGTCGCTCGGTCATCCAGCGCCCACTTCTTGGCAATGTCAACAGCTCGGTTAAGCACGGATAGATTTTGAGATGGAGACTTGCTTGCGGTGCTGATATCAAACTAGGTCCCTTATACACTCGGACTGGGTCGGAGAGAGAACCGTTAGGTAGTATATATGAAGTACATCAGTATCAACATACCTGGGTCGGAGAGAGAACCATTAGGGGTTCCTCTCCGCCCAGTATGTTAATTATGTAAATAGCCTAATATGGATTGACGCCAAGGTCATCCTTTAACACCCCCCCTTGACCTGCGTCTAGTCTGAGCATTTTGACCCAACACAAGTGGAGAACACGGTGAAGCGGCTTGGTGAATAAGTCCGCAATGTTTTCTTTGTTCGAGATGTGTACAACGTTGATTAGCCACTTCATCACACAGTCGCGGATGAAGTGCTCGCGGATCGCGATGTGCTTCATTTTCGAATGTGCGTGAGGGTCGTGGGTGCACGCAACGGTGCCCTGGTTGTCGCAGAACAAGGTGGTCGGCTGAATCTGTGGATATTCGAGTTCAGCGAACAAGTTTCTGAACCAGACAATATCTCGAGCGCAATGAGTCAAAGCTAGATACTCCGCTTCACAGGACGATAACGCGACAACAGCTTACTGCTTCGAACTCCACGAGAGTGGGGAGTCGCCCAACATGATCCGGAATCCAGAGACCGATTTGCACGTGTCTCCCATTCCCCTGTCGGAGTCGGTCAGTGCTTTGAAGGTGGGGTGTAAGGTTTCTGTACCACCACCTTGTATGGCGCCATGAGATGTGCTACCCTTCAGGTAGCGGAAAAGGTGCTTTGCTGCAGTGACATGCACTGGTCCGTAGCTCGTCATGACCCGTGCAAGTTCCCGCACAGTGTACGCGACGTCAGGTCGGGTGCAAGTGGACAAATACATTGTTTTTCCAACGACGGCGGTGTAGGAGAACATTCTCAGCCTCTGCTCATCCTCGGCGGGCAGCACACTCATGTGCGGAGCCAGACGTGCTCCGGGATCCATGGGCGTCGAGACGGAGTTACATTTATCGTAGCCAAAGTTGTGGAGAATGGATTCCGTGTAGGACTTCTGGTGGAGTTTGATTAGAGTGTAGCACGAGTATCAAATATCACGAATATTCGTGCCTGTCCATTCGCGAATTGCGAATATTTGTATTCGTGAATTGATGTGGCTGTGCTATTCGCGCGAATGCGAATATCAGTTTCTGGGAAAGTGGATATTCGCGAATATTTGCAGCTGTAATACACAGCTAAAATTTCAATCAAGCATAGTAAATTTGGGTCTGTTTAACACATCTCCTCTCTGGAACCATTACACACTTCATTTACACCAACTAGATCTGTAATTCATATGTAAACCAACCACTTTAGAGACATCTTTGCTTTGGCAACTGCTTGACAGGTTGAACACAGCAAGTGCGATGGTCAATCAAATGGTTGAACATGCAAGACAAGGGCTTGGGTGAGTCTTCGACAATGTTTAAACTCACAAGATAACATAAAAGTGTCCTCAGCAACTCATTGGTGGCTACTAAACCCCCGAATTCTCAATGTATTCACTGAATATTCATATTCACGAATATTCGCGAATATTGCTGACTAAGCAACGAATATTCACCATCAATATTCGTACGAATGCGAATATCAATTTCTAGGTTTTGCCGAATATTCATATTCGCAAATATGTATTCGTGCTACTCTCTAAGTTTGATAGTTCTGTTAGCCCGGTCCCGCTCGATCGTGCATCCGAGGTGGAGTTTTGGTTCGCTGTTGTCGGTAATTTCCAAACGGGAGGTGAGTGCAGCGACCACAGCATCCGACTCTGCATCCGAGGTCGACGCGATGAGCATGTCATCCACGCTTGTAGCGAGGATGGACCCTTCAGTCCCATTCATGCGGTGATACAAGCTCCAGTCGGACTCTGTGTGTTTGAAGCCGAGCGCCTCGAGTATGGCGTGGAGTTCGAGATACCATTGTCGCCCGGCTTGTTTCAGCCCGTATAAACCCCGACGCAGCCTCCAGTAACCGTTGCCGACAATGGAGGGCTTGCGCATGTAGATCTCTTCGTCACTCGGATGCCCATGGGCGTGCATTACTCTCAATGAAGGCAATATTTTCTGTGGAAGACCTGTTACAGGTAAGGGTACGTTCGAAGACGGAGAGTTGTTTGCACATACTTGTTATGCTCAATGGCAGGGTTATGCTCGATGGCAGGGGTATGCTCAGTGGCAGATTGTTCCAGTACAATGCACTCAGCACTGTCGTGGAAATGCGGTTCGAGATCAGCGGGTACATCGTCCCACTTCCACTATTCGCCTCCAGTGCTTGCTTGCGACGAGCAGCAATCCTGGCTTCCGGCGCCAGGTGGACGTCCTTTCGACCACGAAAATTCTCGGGATATTTTCCGACTTTCCTACCTCCGTATGAGAAGCAATCCGCTTTCGAGTGAGCGACGGGAGTCTCGCAAAATGCATTCTCGCAGACAGGTCGCGGTCCGCACTGCTGGGAGTCGTAGGGTGCCGGGCGCCTTGCCTGGCGCTGGTTTCCTTTATCGTTCTTCCGTCCGTTCTGGTAGAGGGATTGACCAGAAGGTCCAGCTGTGTATGCGTTTGGCGTTTCAACGTTTCCGGAGTTGAAGGCGCGGCCTTTCGCCTTCCCGGTGACAAGAGCGTTGATGGAAACGATGGAGGGTGCAATCTGTATCTCCACCTCTTCCTCCTTCAGACGGCTAATCACGTATGTGGACGAGACAGGCATTTGCATCGCATCGCCCTGTCGAACCTTCTCCCGAAGCGAGTCGCGGCAGTACCGCCACTTGTCGGACTGCGACATGAGCATCACCAGGTGCTTGGCAAACTCCGCGTCTGGCATCATGAACGGGTCCGCGTCCCGCAGTTTCCTGTACAGTTGGATCATGACCTGCCACCAGTTCACTGGGTCCTCACTTGTTTCGCACCGGTAAGCAATAATTTGTTGCTTGATGGTGATGGCAGTGAGCACATTGGAAGGCTCATACTCTCGTTTCAGAGCCATCCAGGCATCGTGCGCAGACCTGCAGTCGCGGACGAGGTACAGTCGTGCGCTCGGAATTGCCTTCATGATGACAGCGTGCGCTTTCTTGTCGGCTTGCAGCCAAGCTGCGGCGTTCGCCTTGGCGGTGTTGACAGCTGCTTCATTTCCCAGCATTGTGAAGTTGGCAAGATTCCTGGCTGCGTCGAGTCCCTGGACTTGCATGCTTGGTACAAGGTCGGGAATGACTGGAGGATTGTAATTGCTTCCAGCAACGTACTTCCAGTACCCAGCGGCATCGAGGTCGAGCATGGCCTTCTGCTTGAACTCACTGTAGTTGTTCGAGCCATCCTTGTCTTCAGTAATAGGGGTGAGTTTCACACCTTTCCACTCCTTCTCGGTGTTCTGAGGATTTGCCATTTACGACTTCTGGGTAGGAGTAGCCAGGGAAATAGGAGGCTGAGAGAGAGAGAGCCGAGGAGCGATGAACAAGGATTTAGTTCTGTTGTAAGTTCGCGCAGTGAAAACTCGAATTTCCTGGTTGTGTGAATTTTAAATGAGCGCGGGGCCCATAACCTATCAAACTAGGTCCCTTATACACCCGGACTGGGTCGGAGAGAGAACCGTTAGGTAGTATATATGAAGTACATCAGTATCAACATACCTGGGTCGGAGAGAGAACCGTTAGGGGTTCCTCTCCGCCCAGTATGGTAATTATGCAAATAGCCTAATATGGATTGACGCCAAGGTCATCCTTTAACAGCTGAAGTTGGTGTCATTGACAAACCCGTACACCCAGCTAATGAAGATGCCAATGCTACGCAAACGGCAAAGAAGATGGTTGATGGTGAGAAGAAACAAGATTACCAATAGCGCCGATCCCTGCGGAGCACCCTCTAGTAAGGCTCCAATGGTTTTGGTTTGTAAACAGTTTTAAACCAATAAAAGGGTTTTTATTTTTATTTAGTTTACAAGGAGTCGTGAGCTGTAAACAGATGAAAACTAAACAGTTTAAACCTTTTCAGTGTTGAAGGTGATTTATGGCCTAGAGCACCTGCAATTTGTGTCTGCAGTGTGAGGACTCATCTGTTGAGCTTCATCCATGTTGTTTTCAGTCATGATGCAGGAAATGTGATTGGAGGTTGGCAAGGTTGGCAATCCGGCCCGAAATCGGTGATGTCCGATTGATATTACCGGATTGGGAAAGGCTCCGACCTCTGCCTCCTCTTTTGTTCAGTACACTGCCTAGACACTTCCACAATGCTGTTAATTGATCTTAACCCAATAACTAGCCTCAGAACGGCTTCCTCAAGTCCCAAATTTTGAGCTTTACCTTTTTATAGCAAATATTACTGTTTATAAACTGTTTAAATTGTTTGTAAACCTTTTCTTTGGGTTTTGGTTTAGTTTACACCCAACTGTAAACCTAAACTAAACAGTTGGAGCCTTACCCTCTAGAAGGCAGCGGAATGTGGCGGTCTGTACTCCATCAATCATCACCGTCACCAGATGTTTGTGCAGAAACGACGCAACCCAGCAAATGATCGCCCATGGGAAACCCAGGCTAGCCAGTTCTTGGACAATCACCACGTGCGAGATGTGATTAAACGCGCCCTTGAGGTCATAGAAGAGCGTTGACACCGTGTTCCTGCGATCCATCTCCGCCCTGACATGATGGACATATCCATCGACCACTTGACATCAGGAAAAACCAGATCCGCCATTTCTGTCCCAATTGGTGCCAATTGGCAATAATCGCCCAATCTGATGTATTCATCAACATTCTGTGCCAATTGGCGAAATTCTTCTATATTTTGAAACCAAATGTCATGGAATGCAAGAAACTATTTAATTGTAATATATGCGTGCCGATCTGACCATGGGCTGACATAGAAGTGCGAGCAGTGGTCCATGACATTTTGACTTGTCCATTCACGTGGTGCGACAGGGCCGAATTGTGGGAATAAGTGAACACTGCGGTGTAAATTGGCCACGGGAATGATACTCGCAACACACTCAGCAGGGCGGGAGATCTTGTACATGCCATGATTCCGATCTGTGGAACGAGGAAATTTGGTGAAGAGTTCAACATAGGCAAGATGCTGGGGAGGTTTCTGTGGTCCCGGAAAGAGATTCTCGAGGCTGGTGGCCGTAAGCGAGAAGACGACACGAACTTGAACAACACGGTAGCCTAAACAGCATTTCGATTTCGGAGGCAAGAGAATGGACAGCAAAACATACCTTTAATACCAACATGCTCACCTGTGCCATCGTTCGCAATAGCGGTATCAAATCGACCACCAATAAGACGACCACGTTTATTAGTGTAACCAGGCTTGACGTGAATTACATCAAGGGTGTCACTGCGGTCCTCCTGACCAAAAGGATCTTCGTTCCAAAATTTGATTTTGTGGTAGACCGAGACGGATAGACTCACAACCAGTCTGCTAACAATGAGCAAAAATTGTGGCGAGCACTTTGCTGTAAGCAGACTGGTACAACTCGGGCCAAACAAAAGGGCTGGGCCCGAAGTTTCAAATTTACGCGGTGCTGATCACGGCATCACTTGGCTTGTTCGCTTCCCTCACCTTACCCGTCATATCTTTCCTCCCTCTGCTTCGTTCCACTTCTAATCTTGCATAACTCACTTTCGACACTACTGGCGTGTATTCGACGGCTTAATGGCCCCAATTCACTGGGATTTAATCACGAGAAAGCGAGTACGGCGTGCTGGAGGTGGATAATTATTGCGCTGGATTTTGAAGATTTGATTGGGTCTGGATCTGTCCACGATGAGTTCTCTAATTAGTCATGACCTGCTTTTGTGGTCTGGATTCCGCATCCCCACGCCTTATCAGTCACTCCGCAGGATTCCCGCTGCGCGATGCGTTTGCGTGCTGTACCGGTCTTCCACCTGCTTCCTGTTGGACGCACAACATAATTGTATTCGACCGCTCAGCAACCCTGAAATTGTCTGAGTCCCTTTCCTTTGAAGCTCGATGATGACTCGGACACATAACACCAGAGACACCCCACTCAATACCTCAGCTACCTCGCCGACACCCCTCTAAGTGGCGGCGACAACATCTGAAGCTCCCACCCTGGCACCGAGCCCATCAAGTACCCCGCCGTATGACCGTTACCGTGCACTGCCGTTCCCGCTGCCTCTGGCTCTGCAGCTTCTCCGTCTGATCACGCCTGCGACTAGATGGCGCTATTTCCAGGGAGCGTCCGAGTCCTCTGCCGTGCTGCCCGCCACATCGCCGCCTTCCCCTGCGGCGCTGCCTCGCACGAGCTGCTTGCCACCAACCCCAAGGGGTTCGATGCACCAGGGGCGCAGGATTGTCGGTCTGCTCTCCCCACGGCTGGTCCCGCTCCTTGCGCACCTTACGCCGGATCGTCCGCTGCGTCAACGCGAACGGAATGAGCTGTGCGAGCAGCACATCTTCGTCGTCCGAGCCATCCGCGCCGGTGTTCGCTGGTGTCCCGCTCGCAGTGTGGTACCTGGGAGCGTCGTACCAACTCCACCGCCGCTAACATTTTCTCACCCATACAGCGACTCTTGCGAGCACTGCGCACATAGACAAGTGCTGAGTTACCGCTCGGAGCCGACCATGCAACACCAAATGGGGCGCACCACGCATAACCTCTGTGTGTCAGGGGAACCACCCATCCGTCTGTCCGTCTGTCCGGCTCCGGCCCATCGCACCGCCCCACTGCCTCGTCCGATCCTTCGTCCAACACCCCTCCTGCGCCCGGCCTCGCCCGACCATCCGGCCTCGCCCGACCATCCGGCCTCACCCGACCATCCGGCCTCGTCCGACCGTCCGGCCTTCGGTCCTGTACCCCAGCCAGCACCTTCACCTGGAACGTCGTCCCCCGTCCCTCCGGACTCTGTTCCCCTCCGTTCCCCTTTGTCCGGTCGCTCTCACTGGCACGTGCTATGCGATCAAGCTCAAGACCACTGCCGATCACTCCGCACACGTGCTACTGGCTATTACCTATAAAAACCTCGCCTAGTATGGGAATCCTTATCCTTTCTTCTCTTCGGATTCTCCTGCTAGATGTGTATTCTATAACTCTGTATTTAGTACCTTGAATTGAGTTTACTTCGGATTCTCCCGCTAGTTCCCACGCTCACGCGCCGAGCTGAGGTTGCCCTTACAGCAGAAGAAAGGATCTAAGGGATCAACAGGTCAAGATTGCGAAGTTCAGTGTAGACTCGGACTCGGACCGCTACGCCAGCGCTCCGGCCTCCCCCACTTCCAATCTCGACCCCTCCTCCTTGATGGACGCCCCGACACCCGGAAACGGGTCCGTGCAACCCGAGCTCCCGGATGTTCACATCCCGGACTCGGCTTCCGACCCCGAGACCCGGCTGACCGTGGTTGAAGACTCTCTCACGAATATTGAAACCCTACTCCTCCGCGTTTTACACAATAGCCAAAACCCACCTGCGACTGCCCCCGTCCTTGCCGCTCCGGCTCCGGCGGCGGGTCCAGACTTCACCACCCTCACCCCAGCAGCAAAATTGGTTCTCCGACCGAACCCTCCGGCCGTTTTCGATGGCGACTGGACACAAGGACGGATGTTCCTCCACTCCATCCTCACCTACCTCCAACTGGTTCCGGAAGCCTTCATGGTCCACGGACAGGTCGTAGAGGAAAAACTCGTGCGGTACACCATGTCCTTTATGGCGCGAGACGCGGCCGGAGGGTGGGCGGAACGACAGTCCGCAATCGTTCCGTTCCCGTTCCAGTCCTGGGCGGAATTCGAGTCCGAGTTCCGGCTCCGGTTCGTAGAGGAAAACGAGCAAGACCAAGCTCTCCTCCAGCTGGAGACTCACAGCTACTACCAAGGCTCCCGCGATGTCTGCTGGTACACGGACGATTTCGAGGAACTCGCTGCTACGGCCGGATACACGGACCTGCTCATCCGCGTCACCAAGTACTGCGCAGGGCTCGACCCGCGGATTAACGCGGCGATCACCACGTCCGGAACCGCTCCGGCACTGCTGAACTACGCCGGATGGCGTATCCGCGCCTTCCGCCAGTACGACACCCTCGCTCGTGTCCGAGCGGGAGTACCCCCGACTCGCGCTCCGGCCCCGGCTGCATGCCCCCACACTGGGACGTTCCTCCCAGTCCCCTCCTTCATGCCCGCTCCCAAAGCCGCTGAACGATGTGCTCTGAACTAAACCCAAACAATCCAATTATCACCCAAATATAACCCAAGTCTTTCCGATATAAGCAGTGACGCCCACAGAAATAAGATGAAGATCAGAAATAGGCCGATCAGAGGAAGCAAGAGCTGAGATACAGACGAGTGGTAGTCCCTTGTACAGGGCCTAACAATAGGTTGAAGGGAAGGTATAAGATTCCCACAGAAAGATGAACCTTCACTACAAGATATCACCAGGAATTGGCCTGAGAGATAATCGAGCAATGGAAATAAGATAATTTAAGAGCTTCGTAGCTATGAGACGAGCAAGTGTTGTGTGTGTGGTGGTGGTGATGTCCGGAGAAGCGCGATAGACCTCCTGGAGGCGAACAATAGACTATTTCCACGAGGATATATGCCCAAAAGCTTATTTCCCAGAGAACCCGATTGACGATTTACGATTTACGATGAACGATGAGTGATATGATTTGACGATTGACGATGAGCGATGATGATGACGATAAAACAATTTCGATTCCAGTACTATGTAGCCTCAATCATGCCCTAAGATGTTTCCAGTAACCAACTTCTTATTCCAACAGAAAGGTTTCCCAATGTTAAAGTCCAACGACGATACACACTGCGCCAACCCCAGAAATAGCCCAAATCGCAAGTGTTATGCCTACTAGTACAAGGGGATTCTGCACCAAGGAAAGTGCCCATAATGCAACATGGTCGGCCATGGCCTATGACCGCCTCTCAATACGGTCGATGCTTGGCCAATAGGCCAATAGTACCCACGTTGCAATGCGTCCGTGGAACCTGACCTATTATATATACAGCAACCCACTTTGTACTATAATTCCTCGGCATCCCCGGCATCAGCCAATAATGATCCCATCCCCACGGAAAAGGACGCAAAGCCATTTTTCGGTCCCAATCACTTCCTATTTCGACAATTCTTTGCGCACATCAAGGTCCATACTCCCGGCTAACAATCCTGCACCGCATATCATTGCTACTAGCTGCGCGACGACCCTGACATCTCACCAAGCCGACATCGCGACCTCCAATTCAGCTTACACCACGGGCCAATACCAAATAAGGCAATACCCAAAAAATAAATTCTTAATTACAGCTCTTCGTCCTCCTCGCCGTCAGAATCTCCATCCCCCTCCCCGGCGCTTTGGGCTCCATCATCCACATCTTCCAACGTAACCACCACCTCGATGCCCCGCGCAGTTTCCCCCGCCAAATACGCGCGCCCTCTTTCCCGGATGCGCGCCCATTTTGCCGTCAGCTCAGTGCACGTTCTGCTCTCCCGTGCCTCCTGCTCCCGGGAATAAGCCTGCAGCCCTTCCAACAACTCCTCATCCACGGTGCCCCTGCGTGCCCCCGCCCGAATGATCCACTGCGCGCCGGCCCAACGCCCGTACTCGATGGTGCGCCGCATTTCTTCCTCGGTTAGCACGACATCCTCGTACCACCGACACATGCGGGCATACGCCTTACACCACTCCACGCGCAGCGCTAAACTTTCATGTGAGACGTAATTAATTCGCTATTCGTGTCACGCACCTTCCACCAATTCCGGGTTCGTAGCCTCCTCGCCGTCCTTCACAGGCTGCCTATTGTACCAGATCCAAGACAAGGTGCGATGCTCCTCGCCCAGCGCAACCACTCCAAACGCTGCCACGCCGCCCTCCTCCGATATGTCCCCATAATCGTGGATCGATTTTCGCTGTTCCGCCTCCTCCGTCGTCAGCGTGCGCTCATTCAGCGCACGGACATCGCTGTCTTCCAGCACCTGGAGCTCGCGTTCCCACGAACCGTGGCCGTTCAAACGCATCAGAGCGTTGCGGGCATACCTGTAGCGCAGCTTGGCCCTGTGGACACCCAGGTTAATTTGCCTCAGTACGCCCTGACCTCTGGTCAACATCCGCTGGCCCTTGCAGTTGCGGATGCGAAAGTGATTCGTCAACGTGCGGGCGCGCAGCCCCTGCCACAATGCGTGCAGCCCCTCGCGTGCCTCCCCTACGCGCAATTCAGCCTCGATCTTCGGCAATCCCACAGCTAATTTTTCGCCCAATTAGGAATGATCTGACAGTTCCACGGACACATTGCAACACGGGTATTATTGGCCTATTGGCCAACGTCCGGCCACATTGCATTGCGGTCATAGGCCATGGCCTACCACATTGCACTAAAGGTACAGTCTCTACATTTCGCGATCTGGTACGGGGTCACCATGATCGGAATTGTCGAAACCATGTACGGTACAACGAAAGCACTCTTTCGTCGTACTCGCCTCATGATATCTCCCTTTCCTCCGGGCTTGCTTCTTCTTGTCCTTCTTACTCCGCTTAACCCCAGGCAGTTGTTCTGGTGACAAACTTTCCAGGGAATAAACTTCACAAGTTGGCAGGGAGTTGAATCCCTGTTCTAGGCTGAACTGCGACACGTACTCTTGGAGTAGCTGTGCCGCCGGCTCATCCTTGTGCAAGGCCTCATTATCTTTCGAGGCCAAGAGGTACAGAGTTCTAAGTTCATCGGCAGAGAACCCTTCGTTATTCCGGTGAGCGGAATAACCCTCGATTTGCACTTCCCCATTCTCGTCAAACCCGAATTTCATGGCAATTTCTCCTCCTTGATCCAGGTCAATCAATTCCTCGAAGAGCCCTGAAAATCTGTCGAGCGCTCCCCCATGATTTTGTCAACTGGAGGACCTTTATCCTTCAAGTCTTCAACCACTGGGTTCTTATTTCCATGGAACGTGCCTGCTCCTCTGGTATACGTGGGCAGCGTTATCCTGCGCTGCTGGTTCGGGTCCCTGATAGTAATAGACTGAGATCCGTCCTTTCTATTTTGGACTATGGACTCCGTCAAAATATCGAAGGGCCTCCCCAACAGAACTTGATACGCCGGCTGATCAATGACATGAACCTGGAGATATATAGTCATATCTCCAAAAGTGAACCGGACGTTCCGGGCCAAGCCTTCAGACTGCTTCAGCTGCCCGTTGGCACTCTGCATATAAATGCGGATGTCCAGATCCCAAGCCACCCCAAGGTGTTCAGCCAAGGTCTTTGCCATTGAAACAATTTGCGACCCAGTATCCAGGACACATTCCACCTTTTCCATCCCAGCGACAAAGGGAAGGAGTACCCGCAAGGAGGCCGATTCCATAGAACCGTAAATTTGCTTCGGCAGTTGGTTTACATTCAACGTGGAATAGTATGTCAACACTATATCCGTTGCGACAATACATCCCGGGGCTAGGTCTATATCCTCCTCTGTAGAGATGAAGAAAGAGTCCACCGGTGGTAATGCTAGCAGTGGAATTGTGTCTAATTCCAGCCTAAGCCTATTCCCATCCTCATATGGGTCTCCCATTTCCTGAATGAATGACATTTCCGTTGGAATAGGTCTCAATGGCCGCCGCGTCTTAAAGGTTATATCCCTTAGACGCTTCGCGTAATCACTACTCATAGCAGCCATCATCTCGACCGTTATCGCCTCCAACGTCACTCCTTTTGTCTGTTTCACCAGGTCGCCGACTATTTCTGAGTCGTCGAACTTAGGAACTAGCTTATACGCTCGTTCCTTCTGGGGTCTTATTGCCGACTTTGGATTCTTTAATAAGCTCCCATCCGTGCGCTGAAAGCCAGAAGGCTTATGCAGCTTATCGAATTGACCATTGGTCAATTCCTCTTCAGAGTCCTCATCGTCCAGAATTATCCGACGATCAGCCCTCCGCTTCGGAGACTTGGGGACCTCCTTGTCCTCAGGTTCCTCCGGTTGCAAGAACTCAACTCACTTCAACCCGTGCCCTTCAGCTATTTCGCCATTCTCCTTGTTTTTCCTATTTCTCCAGTTGTCCTCTTTGTCTGCAGCCGAAACGCGGTCCTCCGGAGGCTTTGCTACCGCAGAAGGTTTGGCTTTGGCCTTGCCTTCAGCCCCCTTCCTTGAACTGCTTAAAAATTTGGGTTAGCCGGCGGATCCGACTTCGCCCCTCCCCGAGTGGATACAAACTGTTCCATCCTGGCCGGGTCGGTGCGCCCCATGGCGTTAAACAATTGGATCAACTGGGCCATTTCAACACTTTGACTAGGCTGAGGCACCGCTGGCGCGTTATTCCCGGGAAGGGAATTACGCGTCTCGGAATAAACAGGATTTACGAAACTTGGGGGTGGTTGAACACCCCCTTGGTGCTGAGGCAGTGGAATGCCGTGCATGTACTGTCCTATAGGTACTTGCATCATCTGAGCTACCGGGCTCTGGGTCTGGCGTGCTCTCGCCTCCAGGGATTGAACATTCGCAGATAGTATCTCATCCTCTCGAGTGTCGTACCAATCCCCTATTTGTTCTGTATCATAGTAGTGTTCTTGGAAGGAAACATGACATCCAGGATACACCGAAGATATCAACGTGGCTTTCTTGGCCGCCGCTATTTCTCTGGTTATACCCTTACGCTTCCAATAATCCTCCACTTTCTGACTGCGATACACGTTTTCAGGGTATCTGTGAATCCAATTCCCATCGCCCATCTTTACGATTTTATCCTCGATCTTGATCCACCCGAGAGCTATAAACTCATCCTTGGTTGAACAATCTCGGACCATGTGAGCTCCTCCGCAGAAGAAACAGCCATCATCCCCGGTTTGACGGGAATAACCACCCTGCCCTCGATATTCCATCTGGCGCGAAGGCCCAGCCGCTCCCATTTCCATATGAGGCGCCGGCCCTCTCAGGTTCTGATTCATCAACTTCACGGAGTTCTCCACCGAAGTTTCCCATTTCTTCATATTCTCCGCCATTTGCCTATTCTGCAAACTGGCTAGATCCTTTAATTGGGTGATATCCCTAGCAAAAGACTCTAGTTTCTCTTGAATCTCTGCCTTAATTATCGACCCAGTCATTGGCAACATTCCACCACTCGAGGGCGGCCTAGTAATGTTACTTCCCAGTATAGCATTCATCGTGGAACTCCCGGACCAATTGTCCGCGATATAATCTGCTATGGCTAATCCCGT
The DNA here is from genome assembly GCA_014925785.1 of Mycena galopus ATCC 62051. Lineage (NCBI taxonomy): Eukaryota > Fungi > Basidiomycota > Agaricomycetes > Agaricales > Mycenaceae > Mycena > Mycena galopus. The sequence continues at coordinate 180,459 of WIQG01000249.1, forward strand.
CTTGTATGGCATCCGATCTCCTCTCCTTAATTTCGACCCGGCGGGTTATTTCCCGCGTTTCCGCCCGCTTTGGAAAGGTCATCAATGGCCCGTTGGTTCATTGCTCGCTCCAATTCCGAAGCAAAACCCTGTTCCAACACTGCCAAGATCAAATCCACAAGCTGCTTATTCACCACCGCCGCCGAGCCATCCATTAGCTTCTCTGCCTCGTTCGTGAAGGCAAGAGAAAATCGACGGAGCTTTCCCAGATCACTCTGCGAAATAAACCGGGCCGCCTGGCAAATCTCCACCAATTTCTTCATAGACCCGAACATCATATCCTCTATTTCTGGATACAAGTCCAAGATCTCCTTCTTCCATTCCAAGTACGTTTTGGTCACAGTGAACACCGGCAATTTCTGCCATTGTTCACCCATGTCTAAACTGTCCATGTACTTCTGCTCCTGTTCCCCCGTTATTCCACCATTTTTGCAGATCAGCTCGGTATTCTTGAAGAATAACCGGAGACTGTCCGGTGTGGACCCATCGAACTTAGGACGATTATTGTCATAAGCCGTCGGCACTTTGAAACTCGCAACGCTAACGTTCGTCATTTGTGTAGGTTGAATCGATGTTGAGGTTTGTGTAGTTGTTTGTGAAGTGTTTTGAACCAAATTTGGATCACCCGGATTATTCCTTCGTCGTCTGACTCAGGTTCCAGTGTATTTCCAGAAGTTGAAGCTCTCGACGACCCCGCAGTATTACTAGCACGCTTTTTCCCTCTAGTCGAAGACCCACTCGCGGTACGAGGGTTACGATGTGAGAACGAGTCTTGGTATGGTACCAAAGTTGACCGAGCTAATCAAGAAACAGAAGTTTCACGAGGCCGCGCAACTGCTGCTGGACTACGGCGAGTACCAGCGTCTAAGGTTCCTTCTCCTCGAAGAAGCGAAGAAAACCCTGAAGGCGATGTTTCCGGCTGTGGTCTACCCCTTGGAGGAATAGCGACTGCGCGAAAAACTAGTTCGGGCTTATTCCCGAACTAACAAAAATTCTCTTCCCAAAGAGAAATCTAAAACCCTCCCTCGCGGTGGGCTCCAGATGAACGATGTGCTCCGAACTAAACCCAAACAATCCAATTATCACCCAAATATAACCCAAGTCTTTCCGATATAAGCAGTGATGCCCACAGAAATAAGACGAGGATCAGAAATAGGCCGATCAGAGGAAGCAAGAGCTGAGATACAGACGAGTGGTAGTCCCTTGTACAGGGCCTAACAATAGGTTGAAGGGAAGGTATAAGATTCCCACAGAAAGATGAACCTTCACTACAAGATATCACCAGGAATTGGCCTGAGAGATAATCGAGCAATGGAAATAAGATAGTTAAGAGCTTCGCAGCTATGAGACAAGCAAGTGTTGTGTGTGTGGTGGTGGTGATGTCCGGAGACGCGCGATAGACCTCCTGGAGGCGAACAATAGACTATTTCCACGAGGATATATGCCCAAAAGCTCATTTCCCAGAGAACCTGATTGACGATTTACGATGTACGATGAATGATAAGCGATACGATTTGACGATTGACGATTTGACGATGAGCGATGACGATGACGATAAAATGATTTCGATTCCAGTACTATGTAGCCTCAATCACGCCCTAAGACGTTTCCAGTAACCAACTTCTTATTCCAACAGAAAGGTTTCCCAATGTTAAAGTCCAACGACGATACACACTGCACCAACCCCAGAAATAGCCCTTGGCCAGTGCTCAGGTAGTCCCTGATTTCCCGACCATGCGGCTTTTGTCATCCAAGATATTTGAAAACACCAGTCCCCTGGCTGACTGATATTGCTTCATCCGTCTATTCCTTTTGTCTCCTGCCCCTTTCCCGTAGCTCCTGACCATCGGATCTTATTCCCCTGGCCTCCAGCTCTCCGTAGATACCCCTAGTGTAACCTTTTCCCAGAAAGGTTTCTTATTCCCAACTTTGCTTCCTCGGAATAAGATCAATCCCATCAGATTGTCTTAATCGACATTCGCTTATCCCGGAATCTCTCCGGCATGAGCTTCCCCGACCTCACACGCCCGTCACATGGAAGGCCTTTCCTTTAACCGAGCAGGAATAAGCTTATTCCCGCATGTCCCATTGTAAGCATCTCTGGCTTATTTCTCGTTGTGGAAATAAGCTCTAGAAATAGTCTCTTTTAGAGGTTTGTGGGCTACACTTTCCTCTACGGTTTTCGAGGCGAGCACTGCCAGTCCGCAGGGTAGTCACCTACCCTTTGTACTCGTTACTCTGTGATCCTGACCCTGCCAGCTATACCGAGACCGTATACTAGCTCTCAGAAATAAGCCTATACCGTAATCAGACTATTCCGAAACACGCAAAAAGTGCGTTGTTTAGGTATAGTTCAATTCCAGACAGTTCAACGCGATGATTACAAAAGCCCAGAAAAACGCGATGAGGAGTTCGCATACAAAAACGCACTGAGGACTTGAGTTCTTCACAAGTCGGGGGATCCCACCAGCTGGATGGTTAACATCAAGCAAGATGACTTTGATAGCATTGAGCTGCCGATGAAGGTGTTCCACTGCCTCTGTCTCAACATTGGGAAGAGTATCCACGAGGAACTGGGCCTCGTTTGAGATCTGGTTACACTCCGTGAAGAGGTGCGAGCCTCTCGGCCTGCATCGGTGTCCATGTTGAGGAAGAGCAGGGAAGGGCAGGAAGCAAGGATGTTGATCATAACAAGGACTCAAGATTATTGACCTGCGATTTTGTATTATGGGTCAGACATAATTGATCATGGTTGACTTGAGCCCGACTTTGTGCACAAGTCCACATTGTGGTTGTTCTTTGAGCATTTTTATCCCTTCAATATTGAGTTTTTGCTTTTGCAATGTTGTGTTTTTTGTGTTGCTCTCCTAGCTCATCGTGTTGAATTTCTCAGCACATTCCGCTTGACGTTTTTTGTGAACAAAAAACCATCAACTCCGCTTTTTCCCCTGAAATTTAACACTGATTGGGGCAAAAACATCAAAATTCATACCACAAAATGTTTTTTTGATTTATTAGACAGTATGTGTGCCATAATAATGGGTTCGCGGGAAAAGATGGCAGTTAGGCCGTGGATTGGTTCTCAAGGTTCTCTCAATGCCCGAGATAGTTGCAATTGAAGCTTCAGCGTAGTTGTTATGCCAATGTATTTGAGCGCTCCCACCAAATCCGACTTTGAATGGCGCCGGACTCGTGGTCGACACGAACCGCGCGGGAGGTTGCAGCGTCACAAAGGCCGCTTCGGCGGCTCGCATGCCCGTCTGTGGGGGCGGAGCGTCAGTTCGAGATTCGATTTTTGGTACGGAATGATGCAACGGGGAAGGGCGAAGGGAAGTGCGTAGCGAGGATTGCGATTAGATTCATGGCAAAGAACGGGTATCTTACAAAGGGGTATCGAGCTGGAAGAATCATGAAGACGAGACCGAGCGACTGAGTAGAGAAGGGGGAAACGAGGGATAGAAGGGAAGGAAGGTGGATTGAAGGATAACCAATAAAGCAAAAAATAAAATAACGGGAAAGGGAAGGGAAATGTATCGAACGAAAGACGAAAGCTAAACAAAGAATATAGCGAGAGCTACGCAGCCGCATGGCATCGTGCGTGCCCTGATCTCGGCGGTGTTGACGACGCCGGCAGCACAGCTGTGGGTCGGAGATAGTGTGGGGCAGTGAAGCAAAGAAACAGCGAAGGAGAGGGGCGCCGTCTCGAACGCGAAGAGGGACGTGGACGCGCCGCTCATCGCCGCCAAGATGCAAATTTTGACCGGGTATCCGCAGACCAAAGACGAACGCCGAAGCAATTCAACCTGAAGATGCGATATGACGCATGGACACCAATGCTTGAGGCTGCTTAACTCAGTCATTCAACCAAGCGGATATCGAGTACCATAGTATGCAGAACCACGGAAACGCTCGACGCCGCTTGGTTGTATGATATATCGAAAAATCAAACATCAAAGAACGCAAAATTCACCCACCCAACAACCCGGCCCAAAAAATCAACGAGTGGCAAAGACCGGAGCCCGCCCTCGGTGAGCGCGCGCACCGTACGCGAGGCGGGTGCCGGCCGCGAGGAGGACCCGGAAGAGGGTGGTATATTGTGTGTTGGATGAGAGTTAGCATTGAGTGTTAATAAAACAGCGAAGCGAGCACGGGGGTAAGGGTGTTAGTTTTACAGTGATTTGCAGAACATAGGGTGCGGCCTGTTTTTTATTTTTGGTGAGTTTTCACGAGATCGGCTCCTGTGAGCTCAATTCTACACCGTTTCCCTTGAGAGTTAGCTCATTCTATTCGGACGGAGAATACGGATGCCATGACGTTGCCCGATTTTTGCTAATAGGCTTAAAATGATTTGGTGGGTCACATTGGGCTGTTTTTAGACCTCTGGGCACAGAACGAGCACCAGAAGACCATTTGTGATTCAATTACCCTAGATTCTTAATATGATGTACTTTAGTGTATTGTGGAGGGCTTCACATACTGGTATTTTTAATGTGAGCTGTACTTCAAATCCACAGCTCACATTCTTAGTCATGGGAAATTGGTCCAGCTGCAACTCACCATATATTTTAAGTACAGGTGACATTGGAAATCACGGTATTTTTAGCCCTCTGGAATACTTTCATGTACACCATAACAAAAATCTAGCTCAATCGGAGCACTACTAGCACTCTGGCACACGTTCTGCCCTCACATGTACAAAAACACCTCAATCTGACCCACCAAATCATTTTGAGCCTGTTAGTAAAAATCGGGCAACGTCACGGCATCCGTATTCTCCGTCCAAATAGAGTGAGCTAACTCTCAAGGGAAACGGACAATTGAGCTCACAGGAGCTGATCTCGTGAAAGCTCAAAAAAAAAATTGGGCCGCGCCCTATGTTCCACAAATAGCTGTAATAAGAAAAAGGAGGAAAGAAGGAAGGGAAAAGGAAAGAGAGAGAGCAGAAAAGGGACGGAGACGGGGAGGAATGGGGGAGGGAACCAGGAGGAGGAGGGCGAGCAAAAGCAAGTGTAAGTGTTATAGCGAATGATAGGTGAAGAGATGGTGAAGGGAAAGCAAGGATAGCAGAGACCGAGACAGTGATAAACGTAAGACGCAACACACACCTGAAACCCACGATACAGCTCGATGTACGGAATCTTGTAGTCCAGCCCGACGACGAGGCTGATGCCGACGAGGCCGTCGGCTATGTGGTATACAGTACCCCCAGCTGTCAACGTTGGTGTGCATGGCCGAGGGTGTGTAATTTGCCTGAGAGCGCGAAAAAAACTCCAATCAAAGTCAAAGGAGAGACAGACGCGAAAGGGACACACCAGGAACATACTTCCCCTCCTCGACACGCCTCACCTCCTTGATCCCAATCTCATACGACTGCGCCGCCTTCCCGTGCCTCAAGTCATATATCCACTGCCTGCCTCGACAGCGACCCGTGCGCGTCTTCAGCGAGAAGGGTGGCCCACGCACGGAAAGCCACGCCGGGATCGAAGCGCCAGCCTTTCGTGCGCTGGCGGGTCAGTCCCGCATCGTGCGTCACCACTCCACGTGCGCTGCGTACCTTCCTCCCTGCGCGTCTTCCGCGTTGGGAGAGGGGAAAAGGAGAAATTGGGCTGCCTCTGCGATGCTGCCGAGCCAGGCAGCGACACAGCTTAGGCTCGCGATGTAGTTGCCTTTGTTTTCATCTGCGGCGGGTGCAGGTTGGGGATCGAGTATTTTTCGGTGAGCAAGCGAATTCCTGAGCTCGTCACTGGCTGCGCTAGCGGGCAGTCGGGATACGTCTCGCGCCATCGAGGAAGGAGTGTATCAAAGTAGAGGGCTCCATGTTTCGAGTAGGACAACGCGCACTTCATTTTCGGTTTCTGATTCGAGCTGTTTGAGGGAGATGGCGGCTGCAGGGCCACGCCCAACGATGCACACGTCGACGACCTCTCCTTTGCACGGTTCGGAGTTGGCGTCGTACGGCGTGCACGAGTTATGCAGGCGGATGCGGAGGCATGTAGAGAGCGGGCGGGACGTCTCGGGATGCAATGGCGGAGTCAGGCCAGCGTGGAGAGAAATGCGGGCGTCGGGCCGGTGGTCCTGCAAACCAAGCAAAGAAAGAGAAAGTTGAAAGATACGGGTGGTCGCTAATAGAGCCCGTGACAGCCTGTGTCCGCTCGCGCAAGATCTGGCCTAAAGTTGGCATGGTGGGCGAAGCAGAAAGTACGCGACGCTTCGAAATGACCCGCCGCCGTACTGATTGCGGTGTTCGGTGTTGTGATCCGAAGCTTTCCTTCACAAGCGCCCACGAGCAGCGGAACACATGAAAATTAATTAAAACCTATTGACCGGCGCCCCGTTCGCCCCGTATCCCCAGTTGAAATCCGTGGGGTGAATTTGCGTACATATCGCTCTCTTTTACCGGGGGAGCGTGTACACGGTTGCTGCACGTACTGCCGAGATGCATGGGCGCAATCACTGCATGACGTGAGATTGTGCCAGTATCCGTGTCAATTCGTGCACTGCATGTGCCTCAAAATCACGATGCTGTGCCGGCCATTGTGCAACTTTGGCAGCATATAAACCCTCTTCACAGCACACATCTGTCTTCCACATCAGCAAACCTTGGGCCCTTTTGTACCGTGGGTACCCTCTTACGTAGCGCTACGTAGCAGTACGTACATCAGCGAAAAGGTACAGCACGGTACAGGTGGTACGTACCACTGCAGATCGCTACGTAAGGGGGTACCCACGGTACAGCTGCTCCCAGGGTTTGCTGATGCAGATCCCTCCACCTCCCACTCCCACTCAAACCTTCACACCAAATGTGCGACACCGCATCTGTCTGTTGTAGTATTGACCTCGCGTCCAGTCCCGATGGGAACGGGTTGGGTCGAGGTTGTGTTTGGTCAACGGGGGTCATGTATTAATCAAATCCTGTAGCCGATCTCTTCAGTCTGAAGAGAACGGTTACAGGTGCGTAGTATATTATATTCCTAATACATTCAGTCTGAAGAGAACGGTTACAGGTGTGACTCGGAACTCTTGACTTACAACAGGTTATGGGCACCCAAGCCGTTTCCAGCTCGACGCGCTACACCTTCAATTTGCTTGACGGCAAAAACTGGGACACTTGGTCTTTCAAGGTTCAGTCGAAATTGGAAGATGAAGAGCGCTGGAAGTACATCACCGGTCCATGGGTTTTTCCTACCATGACTGTGCAGCAGACCGCCGTCTCCCCGGCCACAGGAACTGTTGATGCAGAGGTCCCGAACCCAGCGTACTCAGACTGGCGCAAGGGTGATGAAAAGACGAGACGACGTATTGTCGAGATGGTCAGCGATGACCAGATTGTGTACATCCGAGACGCGCAGACGGCCGCGGAGATGTGGAGTAACCTGCGCACAATCTATCAGCGCCAGGGGATGCAGTCAATGATTGCCATACACGATAAAATCTCGACAATCAAGTACACGGGAGTCGAGAGCGGACCCCTGCAGGACCACTTGGACATCATCCAAGGCTACGCAGGCGACTTGAAGCGCGGAAACGACCCATTGTCCGACTATAAACTGCTTCAGTACATCCTTAAAAGTCTTCCCTTCGAGTTTACCTCTCTGGTGCAAAGCATTTCACTCACCGGCCACAACAACATCCTCACAGTTACTCCGGTCCTTCTGGAGGAAGAGGTTCGGCAGCGGGCGATCCTCGAGGCCCAACGTCGTGAAGAACACGCGCTTAAGGCGCATACCGAGAAACTTGCGTTGGCAAAAGCTCGCGATGACGAACTGGCAGCTGATGCGGTGAAGGCTTATGTTGCGCAACAGAGGGGCCGTGGACGAGGAGGACGGGGAGGACGTGGCGGCGGTGGTGGGAGTGACTGGAAGAAACAGGTCATTTGTCACGGATGTGGTGTGAAAGGTCACATCGTGCGCGACTGCCCGCTCAGCCCAAAGGAACAAGCTCGGGAAAAACTCCGCGTCGCTCAAATTGCGTACGACACCGCGGATTCGGATGATAATCAGCCCAAGGTCCTTCTCACGAAGAAGACAACAAATGCTTTGCGCTCCGACGCGCTCTTCGTCGACTCTGGCGCGTCGCGTCACCTCACCTCGGACCGCACGTCCTTCGTCACTTACACCACACTCGCCAAACCCATCCCAATTCAGCTTGGGGATAATAGCCATATTTTTGCGATTGGATGTGGTACTAGTCGCACACATATCAAAACTTCGACAGGTATACAGACCGTGGACTTCACGCAGACCCTCTATGCGCCTAGGCTCGCAGGCTCGCTACTGTCGGTTGGACAGTTGACAGCCATCTCTGGCGTCAAGCTGGAGTTCGAGGGAATTGTGTGCTACATCAAATTGCGCGGAGAAACTCTCTGTCAGGCGTCATTCAAGGACGGCCTTTACACCCTCGATCTTGTCAACACGGAGTCCAGTGGAGGCCCCCCGTCTGTTCTTAAGGCGAAGATACCCCCTCCGGCTGGTAAGTGCCTCGACATCCTCACACTACATCGGCGCTTGGGCCATCTAAATATGGGTGACATTAGGAAACTTGTTGCCTCCAAAATGGTCGACGGGCTGGAAATGGGGATCGCTGGGGAGGATTTTACGTGTGATGCATGTTTGCGCGGGAAGACTCCACGCAAGGCGTTTCCCAAAGGCGGCCGACAGCGAGCGACTCGTGTTCTAGAGCTTGTCCATTCAGACATATGTGGACCCTTACCAATATCAATCGGCGGGAGCCGTTATTTCATCACCTTCACGGACGACTACACAGCGCATGTCGATGTCGACTTTATGAAGCTTAAGAGCAGCGCGTTGGCGCGATTTCGTGTGTGGAAGGCACGGGTTGAGAAGGAAACCGGTCAAAAGATCGGAAAGATTCGCACAGATAACGGTGGCGAATATACCTCAGATGAGTTCGAGGCGTTGCTCGAATCTGAAGGAATTGTGCATCAGACAACTGCCCCACATAGTTCGCAGCAAGGCGGCGTCGCAGAGCGCATGAACCGTACACTTGAAGACAGTGCTCGCGCAAATCTCAAAGAAGTCGAGCTTCCCATCGGTTTCTGGCCAGACGCTGTGCTGTATGGTGCGAACACACGAAACTACTGCCCAACGCGTTCCTCGTTGGATGGACGTATCCCCGAGGAAGCGTGGACAGGGCAGCGACAGGATGTTAGCCACCTACGGCCGTTTGGCTGCGAGGTCTGGGTTTCAGTCTTGCCGGTGAAGGGACGTCCAAAGCTCGCAGATGTTACGGTGAAATGCATTTTATTGGGCTACTACACTCTGCCGGGTACGCAATCGAAGGCGTACAAGTGCTATGACCGCGTCAAGCACAAAGTCTATAAATCAAGGGATGTAACATTTGTTGAGCGCGGCAAGACCTCTGGCTGGACAGAAGTTATCACGGACCTTCGAAATCTATCACCCATCATCCCAAATCCACCTGCTCCTGCCGAGGTACCATCTACCCCCGAGAATCCTTCCACAACAGCTGCAGTAGACGTTGAATTCTTCGCAGGTGAAGACACCGAACCCGAGGAAGAGGAAGAGTCTGTGGGAGAGGATGAGCCCGAGGAATACCCGCCCGAAGTTGTTGTGGACGAACCAATTACACCGAGGGCACGGAAACTCCCGGCTCGTTTTGAAGGGATGGTGGACGAGCGCTCAAAACTCCCCAAAGGCCGATACAGGCCCAAGACAGCACCACCGGTGGAACCCGAGCTGGAGATAGAGCCAGACGAGCCTGAACTTGAGGAGGAGGAGGAGTTCCAAGCTCAGGCTCGTTCTGCGCAGGTCCCAGCACCTCCCATTGCCGTCCCATTGACTTTTAAACAAGCCATGGCAAGTGCGCACTCCGAAGACTGGGCAAACGCGATGATGGCAGAATTCGGCTCGCTGGTACCTTCGAATATGTCAATGCTCCAGAGGGTCGGAAGGTGATAACGTGCAAGTGGGTGTTCAGCGTGAAGTATAACCAGTGGAACGAGTTTGAGCGATTCAAAGCTCGTCTCGTCGCACGTGGATTCACCCAAATTTACGGCATCGATTATAAAGAAACCTTCTCGCCGGTTGTCAAATTCACATCTCTCCGCACCATGTTCGCTGTCGCTGCACACTTTGGGCTCACCATTTACCAAATGGATGTTGTCACCGCTTTTCTCAATGCGGACTTGGACGAGGAAATTTATATGTCTCAGCCACCCGGTATGTCCCCGAAGCTCAATGCTCGCGGCGAAGAAATGGTCTTGCGGCTACATAAATCTATCTACGGCCTCAAACAAGCCTCCCGTCAATGGTACCGCCTCATCAACACCATTTTTAAATCCCTCGGCTTTACACGCCTCCAATCCGACCATAGCATTTATCTTTGTCGACGTGCCGACATCATCGTTGTCATCGCGCTGTACGTTGATGACCTCCAAGGAGCAACGAACGACAAGTCTACGTGGGATATAATTAAGTTGAAGCTGTCAGAACGCCTAAAGATGAAGGACCTTGGTGTCGCATCATACTGTCTGGGCTTGGAGATCTTGCAGGACCTTGAAGCCCATACCGTGCGCATTTCTCAGCGCAAATACTTCCAGGGCGTGCTTGAACGCTTTGGGATGGCTGATTGCAAGCCCGCGTCCACCCCATTCCCAGTCGGCACTAAATTAACCAGGGAGATGTCACCGAAGACCGAGGAGGAGCGACAGCTCATGGTCGGCAAGGACTACCTCGGGCTGGTCGGTTCCATCATGTATGGGATGCTTGGGACGCGTCCCGACCTCGCTTTTGCAGTGGGAGTTGGCAGTCGCTTCAACTCAAACCCGGGCATCGAACATTGGCACGCCATGATACACGTTTTGCGCTATATCAAAGGCACCCTCCATTTAGGCATCACTTACCACGGACCGGCAGGTCACCTGTCAACTCCGATATTCGAGAGGCTACTGTGTTACATGGACGCGGACTGGGCAGGCGACAAAGACAAGATGCGTTCTACATCTGGTACTCTTGTTCTTCTTGCCGGAGGTGCCGTTTCATGGATCAGCCGGTTACAAAGTATCGCGGCCCAATCTACGATGGAGGCAGAGTACATTGCAGCAAGCCATTCGGGCAGGGAACTCAAGTTCATTCGGAATTTACTCGGAGAACTGATGGAGAAACCACTCACTTCCCCGTCGCCGATTCATTGCGACAATCAATCCGCAATATCTGTGGCTGAAAACCCTGCTATGCACGACAAGGCAAAGCATATCGCATTAAAATATCACTACATTCGGGACCTCATCGAAGACAAGAGTATTACCATTCACTATTGCCAATCTGGTGCAAATCCCGCCGACCTTCTCACGAAAATCCTTCCCCGTGATGCGACTCTTCGATGTCGCCGTATGATTGGTTTGGAATAGTGAACTGGACTGCGAGGTCAGTGGGAGTGTTGTAGTATTGACCTCGCGTCCAGTCCCGATGGGAACGGGTTGGGTCGAGGTTGTGTTTGGTCAACGGGGGTCATGTATTAATCAAATCCTGTAGCCGATCTCTTCAGTCTGAAGAGAACGGTTACAGGTGCGTAGTATATTATATTCCTAATACATTCAGTCTGAAGAGAACGGTTACAGGTGTGACTCGGAACTCTTGACTTACAACACTGTCTCCATTGTATTCGGAGCACTCTCCCTCCTAGGCCTGCCGGACAACTGCTATATTCTCCTAGGCCTCATCTCCACATCCGGGATCTACATTGTCAATGATCAACGTCCATCGAATCGACTTGGTCGAGTGAAAGTTGCCATCAGATCGGTGGAGGACACCTTGAAGCACGCGAACGCAGGTTGGCGGAGGAACCACCTCGAGTTGGTGGGTCTCGCCACTGCCTTGTTTGAGTAAGTGCCGGTCGCTGTCCCACAACTGAATATCAAGGAAATATTTTCGTCCGGAGCTAAATTATCCGCGTCCAAAACACAGACGTGAATGCTGGACACGCCCAGTGTTGCAACATGCACAGAATTCGTACCATACCTGCAGTACGTGTGGGACACCATGCAGGATATTACCAAGTGCGCAAAGAAGGTGGAGGAATATGTCTTCTGATTCCATGTGAGTACTGCTGCTTTCAATGGATCAAGTTCATACTCAGGCGTGAGCAGCGTGTAGGTCCACCAGACCATCAAACAGAGGCTTGCGTTTCGTGTATTCTGTGGGTTTGTCGATTTTGTCATATTTTCCTCTCTGTGGTGTAATGTAGTCTCTGTAACAGAACCGATATATTAGTGACGATCAAGATGTACTAGTACTTATATGGTCTGTTAGTAATCACGGTCCGCTTGTTGGCAGACCGTCAAATTACGTAAAAGTGTGGCTATGCGTCAGGCACTTGCCCTCCACCACGCTCTCGACGCGTATCCCAGCGCGTTCCTCCATTCCTCAAGCTGCCACAAGCTCGGAGCCGAGTCTCTCGATGATTCTGGACTTTCTTCAGCCTTCCTCGAGGCTCCAGTACCAATATTCACTCAGTATAAGACAATCACCTCCCTGGCCTTGGTATGGAACAAACCGCGCGTTCTGGGCTTCAAGTCACTGATTTTGCAACCTGGAGATTTTTTGGAGGGAGGGAATCTTGCAAATATATCGACAGAAACCCTTGCCTCCCGCTCCGACTCAAGCACCAAGACCGTTCTCGTCGCCCGTCTCACCTTCACTTCTGTCGCCTACAGCTACCGGCGTCACTCTGCCGCGCAGCACACAGCCTGTGCACGCAGAACATCTGCGCAATCAGGGACAGGCAGCACGCAGCTGTTTCTAGGTACGTCTATGTGCACCCTTCTGTCTTATCGCGTCAGGTGTCTCATTAGCGCCCTGCAACACGTTGATCATACCCCCGCGCCGAGCGCGAGCGCGAGCGCGATGTGGGATGTGTCTCGTCCTGCATGTACAAAATCCGACCCAGTAACGTGCGCCTTTCGATCTCGTCAACAGCCTCGCTCGACGTGCGTTGCGCACCAGCACAGGCACGAACGTCTTTGCGAGCCTGGTCGCATGGCTTTGGCTCGCGCGCCTGTCCCGAGGCGAGTGTGGGTGAGCTCCCTCGCGAGTACGTCCGTCGATTGTGTACAGATCTAGAATCACATCCAATGCTTATTTTCAGCCAACAATGTTTCACGCACGATGGCCCGTCCTGTGTTCGGCACCTATTTAGATCAAGTCTGCACTTCCTTGCATCAGAATCAACTCAAACTCACTTGTTTTTTAATATCTACTGATTTCCGAACCTTGTAAACCTGGTATTTTGCTCGTAGTTTCGCGGCTTCCAATACATCAATGAGAAGACAGTTGTATTGTAATGATTAAAGAGAGACAGACATGTTAACGCGGGACGCGAGGGCTTCAAGTTGAACAGACTACTTAGTAGTAGTAATTGATTCTTCAAGATGGATCAAGTAGGCCGAAATAACACCTCCGGATCGAGATCTGAGCCGCAGTCATATGTATGTCTAGTCCTCTGACTGCATTGGGACTGCCTTACAGGCTTAAAGCGCGTCGAAGGCGCGTCGCTGGAGGCTTTGGTGGGGACGCGCCGAAAACACGTGCCAGACACCACCGTTCTTTTACGTAATTTGACGGTCTGCCAACAACCGGACCGTGATTACTATCAGACTAGGTGTAATGGATTTCTTTGCGTTTTCTATCAACAAAGGAGAGAGGAAAGAGACAATTGAACTTGGAAAATGAGTCAAGTGCATAGCAACTTTGTCCACACATCCCTGCACAGGCTCTTGGATTTCGACATTCAGGGGGATTGTGTTTATTGGTTCGCACTGCTTCCAGTCCCGTTGAAGCGCGCGTGCTCACCAGCTTAATCAGGTCATGTGATCGCGTGTTCGACATCAATCACCATTTCACTCGCTGGGGTTCCAATCAAATTTAGTGGCGTCCGCGATGCAGATTCACAGACATCACCCCGATAGGAGGCTGGGGGGAAAATGGTGCATGTGAATGTGATCTCCAACTTGGCCTGACTTCCAAACGGGTCACTATTTTGGAAATTCAACCTCGCGCAAATCTCCAGGTTCGAGATGAGCTTTTGAGTGACGCGGCAGGGTCTTTCATTATCATATATGCCTAATAGTCAATGTATGTGAGCGGCTCCGAGTCGCTGAATACATAACACTGGGCTGATAAGGCTGTGGAAGAAAAGTGTTCCAATCAATCATGCGCTGAGGTTGGAGTCGACATTTCCACTTATCTTTATCCGCTTGCAACGCCCCAGATCCAGAGACGGCTACGATTTTGGTTTCATTATTAAACTTAGCAGAGTCGCGGCGCCCAGTATGAGCGATCTTTCACCACGGCCGAATTTCCATCGACTTCAGAGGGCGTCATGGCAACCTTCAATGCCCGATCCTGAAGTCGCTGCAGACAGACATAATTAACGCTGCAGGCCTGAGCCAGAGGATTGAGATGTTCACGCCTTTGGCATCGGAGCGCTTTACTTCTCGTTTTTCACTATTTCCTTCCATCTTAAATTTGACTTCTCTCCTGCGAAGGACCACCGCGATTGAAATCAAACGACGCAAGTTATCTCGATATCCTCGTGAGCCTTGTTTTTCATTTGCTTTTCATAGAATATACCACGGTGTGTTGGAATTATTATGACCACACGCCATTATGTTCACCGGGAGCCACACACCAGATGTTGGAAATGGCCTGTCACGCGTCGCCTTGGACTCCCCCCTCTCTGTCGTATTCACTGCGCACCCCCGATCACATAGTTACCGTCCCGTATATTTACCCTGGACTCTATCGTTTATGCTAGCTTTATCCCCCATCGCACTCTGTACCCCCGTACGGTTCTGCTATATATATCTCTGCTCAGTGCGACCTTTCGTGTGCCAGCCGCCACTCTCACACCAGAAACCACGTGGTTCAAGAAATGAGCCAATGTTAGCTCGATGGCGGTTGAATCGCTACTGCATCTCCCGGTTCAAGAGATGCTGGTGTTATCCAGTTTCCGGTGGCTTTTTATGTTGCCTAGGTGAACGCTGGCTTCATTTTGGCACTTCTAGCAAGCAACAATAAAATTACCAAGTAAAAAGAGGGAAAAGAACCCGAACCGCGAGCGATTGTTCGAGAAAGCTTGACCTCTGAGTCAAACAAGTGACCATATATGGCGGTTCGCAGCGCAATGGGCGAAGGTGAGGAAGAAAAGAGCAGCCTACGAGCGCATTGTGTACGGGGCCGTCATTTTTTTCTGTTTTCTGGCAACCCAAAATAATGATCCAGCAGTTTGCAACACACGTCTTAGCGATTTTCTCTGCTGCAATGTAATACGGTCTACTACAACTTGCCGCGAATTCTGATTTGATTGGATGTGGTGATAGGCCGGCTCTCGCCCGGCACGGCCCTCCGTCCGCTCCTCCTCAATGCCGGCTGCGCCAGAACCCAGCGAGCGCCTCTCCGGGAACGAGAGCTCCCGCCCAAACCGACTTCCTGCCGTGGTCGTGCGCGCGTCACCCCCTAGCCCGCTGGCTCTTCTTGCGGCGCCCAAGAACTCATAACCTGGGAGAACATCTTGGAAAGCGACTACGACGAGCACAGACCCGGGATAATTCAAATCCTGCCAGAGACCTAGTCTGATAGTAAACACGGGGCTCTTGTTGGCAGACCGTCAAATTACGTAAAAGGGTGGCTGTACCTACGGACATCCTTTCCTTTGTATCGCAATGAATACACACTGTGAATATCTTGGAATATTTATTCGTGTTAATGAAGTAAAATTGAAGAGATCTTCCAGCAAGAATGAAGTGTTTTACTGCCCTAATCCTTCCAGCCAGAATCAGCCCAAAAACTGCTTAGATCATACCATGCAAACAAAGTCATCTCATATCATTACAACGGCTGCACCTCTTGCTTAGTTGTAAGGGAATATTTGGCTCATTCGAAGATCTTCTATAAGCTCAAATATTTGTGGAATTATTGCCCCAGAAGGCGTCCGAGAACAAGACCGCAAAATAGTGATTGGACCTTTTTACGTAATCTGTTGGTCCGCCAACAAGTGACCCGTGATTACTAACAGACCATATACAGATACATCTTGATCGTCATCTGTATATTGGTTCTGTTACAGAGACTAAAGGGCGTGGGTGTGCAGTGTGTTGCTTCCTTTGCGTCTCATTCTCTAGATCTTGCGTTCGGTCTCTCGCATCGAACGCGCGCTGTCCCTCAATCATTTTTGTGCGATTTGGGGCATTTTTTGGGCAGGATCGTTTCTGCGATCTGCCTTCGATCTGACTGCGTTACTTCGGCTCTGCCCGTGGTATCCGTGTTCGATGAATTTTATTTTGCTTTTTGTACCTCTGCAGGGAGGGACGTCTATTTTTCTTGTGGCCTGCTGTAGCCGTTCTCGTCCTTCATTCTCTTCGATCCATCTCCTTGCATCACTCGCTCTTTCTTTCCCGGATTTTTTCTTTCACTTCTGCGATGTTGGGGAGGATTCTTTTTTCTTATTGCGGCGATCACGTCAATAGAGCGAGTTCGCTTCGTTTTCTTCCTTGTAGCAGTATTTGTACGATTCAATTGCGATATGCTCTTTTTTTATTCTCCAATCTTTCTTTTATTCTGCCACTTTTGTGTGGAAGGATCCAAATGCTCGTTTGCGCCCTTGGTTCTCTCGATAACCCGGTTGGATCGGCTCTACGATTCATTTTCGCTCTGGTCAAGCTCCATGTCTTCGATTCTTTGCCTTGTGGCGACTTCCATTTATCATCTCGATCCCTCCTCGCCCTCCGTGTTGATCCTTCGCACCTTTATTTTGTTTTTTCAAATTCCTATTCCTTTTGTTGTCGTATCTAACTCTTCAATTTCTAGTGGCAACCCCCTCGGCGCCGTCCAAAACCACTGCTGTACCCACTCCTTTTGCGGGTTCACCGCCCTGCCCAAGAGCAGCACTTACTTCTTCGGACCCTCCGCCGTCACGCCCACGCCCTCCTCGCTGCCTCCAGTCCCATACTCAAATGCCCCTGCGTCTGCATCAAGTGCCTGTGCAGTTGAGCTTGCGCCCATGGCGATACCGCTGCCGCCCGCGCCGCCGTCGGCGGAGAACCTCTTCTCGTCCGAATTTATCCAGAGCGTGGCGAACGGGTTGGACGAGTTTGTCGACGTACGGCTGTTCCGCGGGGACGGGGACCTCAACTTCGAGCGGGACTTTGGGCAGTGGTTTAACCCAGACGACGTGGGCGTGCTGACTGGGTGATCTCATCCCTTCTCACTAACAACTTGACCAATGCTGCCCTTTCTTTCAGCGAACAAACAACGCCCACCAAGCCCAACGCCACCCCCCCAGCATGCGCTTCTACTCCTCGCCTCCAATCTCAGCCCGTCCCCCGCCTGCGCTACCCCTCAGCCGTTCGGCGTTGTTGGTGCCCCCATCCCCGCCGCCCTGGTTCAGAGGAGGAGGACAAGGACTCAAGGGTCCGGAGACGGATGTTCTTCGAGCGCTGATCTCATTCTCTTGCACCGTATCAATATCCTTTTAACAATAATAATGTGTACAATGTACAATGAAAGGCGCGCGTCAAGTACGTCCTTGGACGGAAGGTGTCGTTCGACCGGAAGGTGTTGGTGTTGCAGGCGGGAGAGGTGACGTTCGCGCGGGACCAGATCGTTCAGGTGTACAGCAGTCAGTGGGACTATACTTTCACATCACTCCGGAAGCTCATCCGCCACTGGTCGACACCATATTGTGTGCGCGAGCGCATATCACAAAGTTGTTGAAAGTTCATACAACCTCGAGACGTTACAGGGCGTGCTACTGGAGTTCAGCTCGGGACAACTACGGGCGTTCACGCCAAAGAGGAGAGACCGGTTATAAAGGGAGCAGAAGGCGTTTGAGGAGAGGTTGGGGCCGGTATATGAGGGAGAGGAGCGTGCGGGTCGGGAGCCAGACAGGTCATGTGACTTAGGTTTCAAATCAAAGATTTTAGTGAATATTCTGTGCAGGGATTCATTCAGTTTGACAGACATACCTTTCACATAAGTGCAGTACTACAATTTTTGGGGCCTAAATCGGAGGACGAATCCCTTCTATTGTGATAATCGGCATAGCCTGCAAATGATTGCCGAAGTTCAACTCAGCGGTTGTGCGGTTTCTTATTGAAGGCCCAGTGAGTGCGGGAATGAGAAGGGGACATTGAATAAATGATGTGCAAAATGAAATGCATCGGTGTGCGAGTGAAATGTAGGCTGAGTAGCAAGAAACAATCGGAGTCGACCGTTTTTACGGCCTCGTCCCGTCAGGTACTTAGTTTAAAACGAGAAAGATGGCTGTCGAATCGACGGCCGTTGATATGACGGTAATGGGCGGAAGCTCTCGAGAATTCGAACGCTCGTTCATGGAAGAAACTGATTTTGAATGCCCAGCGGCGATTGAGGGACGGCATCACCGGCCCGACACCCGGCGCAATCACGCGCCATTCCTTCTTTGATTTGATCTTTCTCTTTCCTCGAAGTGCGCGTGGTCCTACTCGAAAACTGCTCCGAAATTAGGTCCCACATCCCCTCATGCGCAGACATCGAACCCTCTGCCTGGACGCACTCCTCCTGGACCCTCAATGGCGCGAGACGTACGCGGACCATCCGCTTTCGCAGCCGGTGACGAGCTCAGGGCGCCTGCTCACCGAAGTTCCCCATCCCGCACCCGCCGCAGATGAGCAACAAGGGCAACTACATCGCGAGCCTAAGTCGTGTCGCTGCCTGGCTCGGCGGCATCGCAGAGGAGCTGGTCTACCCGGGCTTCGCCAGTGCCCAATTCCTCCTCTCTCCCTCCCCCAATGCCCAGGGGAGGAAAGTGCGCAGCATGTTGACGCACGACGCGGGACTGATAGGCCATTGCACGAAAGGCCCACGCTTCGATCCGGGCATGGCGTTCCGCGCGCGGGCCACCCTTCTCGCTGAAGGCGCGCTCGGGTCGCCGTCGAAGCAGGCGGTCGCGATGTATGATTTGAGTCACGGGAAGGAGGCGCAGACGTATGGGATTGGAATCAAGGATGCGTCGCGCATCGAGGACGGCAAGCATGTTCCTGGTGTGTGGCCCTCTGCTTCTATTCTTGCGTCCTTTTCTTGTCGCTTTTTTGTATCCTTCTTCAACTCAGTCCTCGCACGCAAAGTACTCCACACCCTCAGCTGGCCGCTCTCCGCACACACCTATGGTGGCGGCTGGGAGTACCACATGGCCGACGGCCTCGTGAGCATCGGCCTTGTCGTGGGTCTCGACTACAAGAGCCCGTACATCGAGCCGTATCGCGTCTTTCAGGTGCGCGTCGCCTGCTTCCCCTGCTTCCCCTGCAATGCCACCTCGTCCACTCTTATTCCTCTTCCTCTTCTTATTCTCCATCCTTCCCTACCGTCCTTTCTCTCCCCCTAAAATTTCTCCCTTCTTGTTCTCCTCCGCACGTCTCCCACGTTCTGTCCCTCCTTCCTTCCTTCCCTCCACACCCTTCCCATCTCCTGTGTTTCACTGCCCCACTTTCTCTCCCTTTTTCTTCCGAAACGCCCTCGCCATCGCTAACCCCTACTCAGCGCACGAAATATCACCCGCACTTCCGCGCCCTCGCTAACGGAACGCGCTCTCACCAAGGGGGGGCTGCAGTCCCTCCCGCGGCTCCACTTTAAATTCCCCGGCGGGGTGTTGGTTGAGTGCGCATTTCAAATGCTGTTTTGTTTTTTTGTTTTGGATTCTCCCCCCCCCACGCTTTTTATTTTTCGATGTATAATGCACCTGAGCGTTTGCATTTCATTCTGCCTGCCACAATACTCGCTACCGAGCGAGCGGCGTGTGCTTCGGAACAGAACGGAGGGACTGCTCGTTTCGCGCAGTGGCGGTTTATAGCATCCATATACATACGGTATCCCTGGGGGGGTAATGGTATACTCGTTTCGCGCAGAACCGGGTTGCATGTTGATGTTTCGTTTTTCGAGCATTGATCCTTGCGCGTTTCGAGTGTCGAGCGAGCTTCTGCGTTGGCATTTACATGCGGTTGACGTACTGTTCGCTTTGCCACATTTTGGCAAATTTTTGCATTTTCCTTGGACCGTCTTCCATTCCCTTCAAATCCGGTTCATCTTGATTGATTTACGCTGCTTAACCTCGCACACACACATATATACGCCGCCGGCGTCAACATCGCCAAGATCAAGGGCACGCATAATGCCATGCGGGTGCGTGCTTTGCTTGTTTCCCTCTCTCGTCTCTTCCAATCCGTTTATTCCTGTCCTCCCACCATCTATCCGCTCTGTCTTGGCTCTGTCTGTTGTTCTTGTTATTCTTTGTATTATTATAATATATCTTATTTCCTACTTTCTTTTTCCCTTCTCCGTATATTCAGTCGTTCATCCTCGTTCTTATGACTTTTTTGTTCGATGCGCCTTCTTTGCGGGATACCCCCTCCCCAGCGGCTTTGAGACGAATCCAACCCCAACCCTCGATACTCACTTCCTGTCTGACTTTGCTTTTTTTGATTCAATACCCATTTCCTTCATGATTTTCCACGTTCCATATCCACTTGCTCACGGCCTTCCTTTCCCCGTTTCCTTATTCCATGCAAAAAATCTTACCTTGAACTAACGCTCCGCCCCCACAGACGGGCCTGCTCGCCGCCGAGGCGGCCTTTGCGGCGCTGCACCCTGCTGCGCGGTTCGTGTCGGCCGCGAGTCCGGGGACGTTCCGGGTTGGGGAGGTGTGTGCTCGTCCCTTCGTCCTTTCCTTCCTGTCACTTCTGCTCATCATCTATCACTTTCCCGCATAGAGCGACTCCGCAGAAAAATCCCATCAAACAGGTGTACATAAAGTGCTCTCTCCCTCAAAGATAATCAAACACTGACCTCTTTTCAATTTTTTTTTGCGTGTATTCTTTTGACAGATGCAGAAAGGCAGACGCGCCCCTCTCCTCGCGCGCTACACCGCCGCCTTCCCCCGCTCTCCTGTACCCACTGACCTCTGGGCCGTGCGCAACGTGCGCCCCGGGTTCAACACGCGGTGGGGCGCGTGGGGCGGCGAGCTGCATGCAGAGTTCAACACGATGCTGGGGGGCAGGGTGCCGTGGAAGTTGAGGCATCATAAGGAGGTGGGTGTTACTTTTTGCCTTACACGCCATCCTCTCGACCATGTCGGTTTTCGTACACACGGGGTGGAGATTGGAAACCGCCAGCTCCGCCCAATCCTACCTTACACGTAACCACTTCTGGGTTCTATGTTATACAAGATCGAGCCCCACCAAGCGATCTCCGCTTCCCTCCCTTCCATCCTTCCCGATAACCTCAAAAAACAACCCACTAACTTCGTTCTGTTTTACTTCCTCCTGTCACAGACCTCCCTCAACCCCTCGGCCTCCTCCCCCGACGCTCTTGCCACGCTCCCCGCCGCGTCGTTTTCGCCCATCTCTTGCCCGCCGTTCGAGCCCCCGCTGAGCACAGACCTGATGAGCAGCATCGCGCTGACGGGGACGAACCACGCGGAGGGCGAGGCGGTGCATTTGCGGGTTATGCGCGGTGCGTTACGCGTTCTTCAAATCATAGATTTCATCCTCTCGAATGGAATTCGATGCGCGTCCGGTGTTCATTCGATATTCGATCAGATCTGTTGGGATTCGATTTCATTCAATTGCATTGGAACTCGAGGATTTCCATCTCCTCCTTCCTCATTTGATTCATTTCAAACCCAACTAACTCGAATAATCTTTTTTCCTCAGCGAACACCAGCACCCAAACATCCTCGGGGACTGAAGCTGATGAAGACGCGCCGCCCGACACCGACCCACACGAAAATCCCGCTCGGCGGCGCGCGCACGTGCACGCCAACGTCGGGACCTACGTGGGACTGCTGTAGCGCGCGTGCCCCGCGGGCGTGTACGAGTATGTGATGTGGCTGATGACGGGGGTCGGGCTGTCCTGGTACGTCACATCTCGATGTAATAACTCTGATTCCTTCTGTCGCTGGGAAGGATGGCTCACTGCGATCCATTCAAGCAATTCCGAAACGAAGGAGGAGGAATATGGGAGGGGACGAAGCTCGTTATCACTTCGCGGGTGCGTGTGCCTTCCCTTTTTGCCTTTTGCTATCAAAATTCCAACTTTGAACCTTCGGACTCGCTCACCAACTTGGTAATTCGACCACCCCAGAACTGCATCCACGCAAGCTATGTGATATCAAGGTGCTGACGCAGGACATAACGTGGCTGACGCCTGAGGGCGGGGGAGGGTCGAAGTATGGTGCGTTTTATTTCGATTGTTTATCCTATCTTGGCCTCTCCGATAATCGATGTTCTCACTCTCACTCTCTTTCCCAGCTCTCACCTAAGTAATTAATATTCCTCCCCCACCAGCCGTGAAATTCAACAAGCCCCGCGGCCCAAAAAGCAGCGAAAATAAAAAAAAACGGCGGGATTCAACAGACGCACGCCGACAACCACCGAAAGCAGAGGATAGGGGGGATACCATACACATATAACCAATATGTACAGACTCGTGGCATCGCACCTCAATCAATGTACGCACACACGAATTTGACATTGTTTCGGTTTGGGTTCCAGACAAAAAGAAGAGAAAGAAACACATTTGTGTTTCAATTTTGAACGCGAACAGTTTGGTTCTGAAGATTAGCTCTGGGCTACTGTCCGCGTGACTAGGAAGGCAATCTCCACTGATTTGAACAAGCGACTTGTCAGGTTCAGCACCTGTAACGTAGTTTCTCGTACGTGTTCGCGTCCTTCTTGATCGCGTTTTCAACTCGGCCAAGTTGAGGCGACGGATGCTGTCCATCGACAATGGAGATCATTCCAGAAGCTGAGACTATGCGCACGAGAATATTGTGGTTATTTGGAAGGAGGGAGAGCGCCGCAAGCAAAACATAGATAGAAGTGTTGCACATACATCAGTGGGAGTAGCGGCAAACCATGAAAATCATGGGTTTATATGTATACATCTCCGCAGACGCACTTAGGTTAAGCCTGCTCCCCTTATGTTGCTGCTCATGTTTGGTGAAATCGGGGTTCAATTTGATTCATCCTAGTAACCCCGCTTCCAAGAACTCGTCTTGTCCATGCGCTTCCCACTGAATCTCCTGCCGCGGGTTTATATACGGATCTGCGCAGACGCACTTATGCTAACCGCTTCCCTGCGGCGCGTGCGCTATATTTGGTGTTCAATTAATTCCGTCGTAATAACTCCGCTTCCGGTGTGGGCCAGATTTGGACATTGCTGGCGTTTTAATTTGACCAGAGTAATCTGGCTTCGAGTATGCCTCTTTCCCCACGCAATTCATGTCGGAGTCCTTGGGGCTTTGAATTCAGAGCCTATGGGGCACCAGCATTTGAACACGATGTTCGCAATTGAATCTGTTGCTCGGACTTATCGGCAATTTAGCCGGTTCACTTTGCGCAGATAGTCTATAATGGCGAACCCAGAGTGACATGCATGAGAAAATGTGAACACAGCCTGGAGAGGCCATATATAAGGAGCAGAGCTCAAGTTTGATCCCTACATCTACAATGTTAACGTTCCGCCAACTCACTGGCACCAAAGCTCACCTCGACCAGATCACTACACATTTGACACTTGCCCTGCCACTTCTCAAGGAGCTCAATGATGCATTTGGGCCTCCATTTGTTCAGCCCATTGTGAATACTATCCAGAGCTTGATCAATTTAGTTCAGGTATATTTCATGAACCTCTGCATTGTCACTGCTCAACTATCATAGAATGTGAAGCAAAACAAAAATGAATGCACTCAGCTCATGCAAAACATCCACCACATCCTGTATGCAGTTGTCAGGCTCCATATAAAATCAGAGACTGTTGGATCTCTCCCTCCAGTGATGCTCAATAACATTGGAAAATTTGTTGAGTGAATAATGTTTACTTTTCTTAAATGAACTTTTTGACAAAATCCATAAACAGAACACTTCACAAGATATACACATTTGTTGAAGCACAACAGCAGGGAAACAAGATCAAGCACTTCTTCCGCAACCATGAAATGAACAAATTACTTCAAGACTGTTATGCAGGACTGAAGCAGGCACAAGAGATGTTTTGTGTATGACCCATTTGTGTTTCTTTGCCATGGCTTAACATTATCTATATAGATTCAAACACAGACGCAAACATTGGATGAGATCAGGGAATTCAGAAAGACAGCCAACCTCATGCACAAAGAAATGATGGAGCTGATTGAAAATCTTTCCGAAACTACAGTGTCAGAAAGGTCATCAGTATGTAAATTGTTAGCACTCTATGCACATTCCCTTAGCTTGAGCAGGTTTATCTGGGTGTCAATGAATCGAAAAATAGGTAAATGCTCAGTTTTATGATTCAATCATTCCTTACATCTTGTTTCAAGCTCAAATTCATTTTCAATGCTCCCCTCAAAGCCCAAGATATTCCATGGTCGTGAACGAGAGCTGGACCACATTCTCAGATTGATCAACCAACAGCCACCCAGGATTGCTATTCTTGGAGGTGGTGGCATGGGCAAGACAAGCCTTGCAAGAGCCGTGCTTCACCATCCAGATACCTCTTCCAAATTTGAACACCAATACTTTGTCAGTGCTGAAGCTGCAACCACCAGTGTTGAACTTGCTGCCCTTATTGGATTGCATGTTGGATTACCATCTGGCCAAGATCTCACAAAGCCTGTTGTCCAGTATTTCTCAAGGAAAATGTCCTGCCTTCTGATCTTGGACAATCTGGAGACAGTTTGGGAGCCAACTCATTCTCGAGCTGGAGTTGAAGAGTTTTTGTCCCTTCTTGCCAGTCTTGAACACCTTGCATTGATGGTATGTCCTCAGTGCTCCAGTCAAGTCTCACTAATAATGCCTTTCAGATCACAATGCGAGGGGCTGAGAGGCCTGCCAAAGTTAGATGGACCCATCCATTTTTATTGCCATTGCAACCTCTCTCAAATGCTGCTGCAAGACAAACTTTTATTGATATTACAGACAATTCCAACACACATGAGGAAATGGAGCAACTTCTGGGATTCACAGATAACATGCCACTGGCTGTGGATCTCATTGCCCATCTGGCTGACTATGAGGGCTTCTCTAGTGTTCTTTCACGTTGGAAAACAGAAAAAACATCTCTGCTTTCTGTTGGTTTTGACCGTCAATCCAGTGTGGATACATCCATCAGTCTTTCTTTGTCGAGTCCTCGAATCACATCTGACAGCAAGGAACTCTTGAGTATCCTCTCAATCCTCCCAAATGGACTCTCTGAAGCAGAACTTGTGCAGGGAAAGCTTGGCATTCCAGATATACTCACTTGCAAGGCTGCATTGCTGGCCACTTCTTTGGCATATAGGGACGCCAATCAGCGACTGGTGCTACTGATGCCGATCAGAGAATATATCCAGCAGTTCTTGCCTCCTTCCCAGTCCCGTATACAACCCATTCACAAGTATTTTCAAGCACTTTTGCTGCTATACAAAAAACATATTGGAGAGGAGGTACAACCCTTGATCCATCAAATAACCTTAAACCTGGCAAATTTGCAGAATGTTTTACAATGGGGATTGCATGCTCATGCCCCAATCCTTGCAGATACAATCCTGTGTGCATTCATCATGAACAACTTTTATCGTGTGACTGGACGCAATTATTCCCCACTGATGAATGATATTCGGTCTCCCTTGTCTCAACTCTGTGATCACCAACTTGAAACTATGTTTCTCGCTGAACTCCTCTCAATCCCACATTACTGGCCAGTTGTGTCAGAGGTGATGATAACACAAGCCATAAGTTATGTTGAGCATACAAAGGATCCTGTTCTTGAGGGTGAGCACCACTCCTTCCTGCAGGCATTTCACTTCTAATAGCCATTATGATAGCCAAATTCTACGAAGCTGTAGGGCGTTATTCCTTTACCCATAAAGGGGATGTACAACAAGCAAGTCAATTTCTTCACAAAGCACTAGAAAAATCAGAGCTTTGTGAGAACAGCAAACGGCAGTGCAGTGTCATGCTTGACCTTGGTCGTTTCAAATTTCAAACAGGTAATTACAGTGCTGCAATAGCATATGTAACTGCAGCCCAAAAGCTAGCCATAGTAGCAGGAGATTTATATGAGGAGGCTATGGCAAATCACATAGGAGCCATGTTATATCGCCACCTCGGGGACTACCAAATGAGTGCAGCACAACTTCAAAGGGCTGCAGAGCTGCTGCATATTTGTGGCTTGTCAGGGGGTGGTCTTGCTCATGATATAACATTGGCCCGGGCAGAAATTCATCTCTTGAAATCAGAATATATGGAGGCAAGACACCTCTTCTGTCAAGTCGCTGAAACTACTTCTGCTGAAGACAATTCTGTTTCCTATGCAAGTTCACTCCTCAATGTTGGATTTATTGACATAATGACGGGTCAGACTGGGGAAGATATTTACCACAAGTTGCAAGTAGCCCAGGAGATCATAGGGAGGGAGAGTGCCATAGACATCCTTGCCTGTGGCACAGTGCAAGCGGTGATAGAGCTTAGAGATGAGAAATTTGACTCAGCAAAGGCCAAATTCCAAGAGTGTCTTAGCTTGTCCTGGGGAAAAAATGCTGAATTTGGAAATTTCTGCCTGGAACAATTAGCCAACATCAGAGCTTGGCCTGCTAACATGTGGGGATACAAATGGCCCATGATCTATTTGGCATCTGCTTCGAAATTGAAAGCTAAATTGGATCTTTACAAGGCACTTCTCTGTCTAGGAGATGTATTCATTGCCAACCACAATGAAAATTCAGCTGCCAATCTCTATCAAGTGGCCCTGGCAGGATTTACCCAAATGGATGTGCATCACAGCCGAGCACAATGCATGCTACGTCTTGGAGATATGGCAAGCAAACATGGATGTACCTCAGAGGCAATTACCTTCTGGGAGGCTGCTCGGCCACTATTTGAGCGGGCATCACAGACCAAAGATTTAGCCCAAATTGACTCAAGGCTTGAAACCTGGGAAAAAGACCATCACCAAGCTCTTGTAAAACTAGAAACTTTACATGCACCCATTCAGTTGGGGAAAGAAGAAACCTTAGAGATTAAAAGTGAAGATTCCGTTGATGAGGATGCTGAAGAACACACTGTCTCTATCATGGTGTGATAAATGACTATTGCCGCCCATTTCTGGGCCTTGCATCAATTTCTCTTTATCAAGTCTTGTACTGTATCTATTTATGCTCCAGTTCTGTCGTGTATTTATTGTTTGTTTGTTTGTATGTTCAGAGTCGGCTATTTATTTGTTTATTTTCCAGCTACTGGGTACAATTTTCACACCAAAATACCTGAATCCGCTGGTATTACCACAAGGCTTGCAAAGAACTCCATAAATACGTGAACAAGGAGCAGAGTGGATACCAAACAGTGTGTATTATGAAGGAAATCCTACAAACTTGTGTTCATTTTTGCACCTCACCAATATTTACACCACTGTTTGCAATGCCATGTTTTCCAGACAAAAAGTGGTGCACAACATTTCGGCCCAAATCCAGTATATATCAAATGTATTTTAGACACAGAAAAATGTATCCAGTATATATTGGAATTAGCTTGGGATCAGTTTCTGTTTTCATGTCTTTATTATCATTTTGACGTCAGTCATAGCGTATAGTATATAAACCATAGCACTACCCTCCATCCCTCATCTCTACCACCACACTGGTGCGATTGAGAGTACGTTCCACTGCTTACTTCCATTGGAACCTTATTTTACCTTCAGATTATTCACTTACTGTATTCTTGACATGTGCATGTGCGAATCTGCACGAGTCCGAGTGCTTGAGGCTCCCGTGCGCGGTAGGCGCAACACCTGAGCAATGGACGATCTTGGGTGCTCACCGGCCATGCGGGGCATTCGCTGAATCCATTGCGAGCACTTGCTCGGAGGTGATGTGCCCTCCGAGGATGTTTGGCGGAGTCGTTAGTGTAAACACATGGCGTAAATGTGTGCGCGGACGAACACAGGACAGAAAGCGAGGTGGATCGCGTGCCTCGCAGTAAGGGGGAGCTCGCGCTATGCGTCAATGGCGTAGACAAGCCAGCTTCGCGCACACGACGGCAGCGCAGAGCATCCTGGTGCGTTGGAGCTAGACGTCGGTGCATGCTGGCATCCTGCCCCCCAGAATTCCGACCTCTTTATCCCTTCCTCCGTCCATTCTTCCTCGTCTCCATTCCTGCCCACAGCACCCCGTTTCAAGGGATGAACATAACCGCACGAAAACACCGCAGCCGCTAGGGCACGGGTGTCCTCGTTATCTTCGCCCCTTCAGTGTCGTAATTCGCTGCTCTTGAGGCTTCCGGGTGCCGGATTCCGGAATCCAGCCAAAGAGGAGTAGATGAAGGAGTAAGAAGAGAGGAGAGGGCGTCTAAACTACGGTTATTGACACCGTAGTTCGAACATGGTGGTGGTGGACGTGCGCTCGGCGTCGCCCTATCGCCACGCCGCGGCGAGCTGGTCGCCGTAGGGTGACTTCCTCGATGATGCAACCGTGATGGACGCATTTAAGAGGACGCCGCGGCATCCCCGAAATTAATGTAGCGCACGCTGCTACCAAGCGCACTGTACGACGCGGACGAGACTAGCCGTCCGTGACGCTCGCGGGGGGTGGTCTTGCGTAGTAAGACATAAGACTCGCCTCGTATTTGAAGGAACTTGTTCCCTGTTTGTAGAATACTAGAATATACCAAGATCAGGGGGACACCACTAAAAAGATTAATAAAATCCGCTGGTATGTGGTCACTTGTTTGGCCTTTGATGGGAACTGATCGGCAAAGCCGACAGCATCAAATCCATCAATATTGGGTCGCGCTTGTCCAGACGCGTTCGTCGCGTCAAGGTGACTTCGAGGCTATAATTATTGGATCAAATACAGATACGACTTGGATACGACATTAATATACGAGAATTGATGGATTTGTTGCCGCCGGCTTTGCCGATCAGTTCCCATCAAAGGCCAAACAAGTGACCACGTACCAGTGGATTTTATTAATCTTTTTAGTGGTATCCCCCTGACCAAGATCCATTACTTATTACTGTTTCTAGTAAGTCTTTCGAGATGAACAGTAACAGCTGCAAATTAAAGGTCGGCTGGTCAGTTTTTAATATTTCCTGTTCAGGTTCATATTTCCGCACTGCGGAAATGCTGCAGAAATGTAGCGGAAATACTGCTTTGCACCCAGTGTTATTGTTCTTATTGGCTTGAATTGAGCTCAGGAGAGCGATCCGACACAAATTCATTGAAAAAAAAAACAGTCTGCACCCTAAGTTCCACAAAAGGCTGTAATTACCTCCAGTGCATCATTGAAGCAGAATGCCAACATCAATTTTCTGCAGGCATTGAGGAGTCCCGCGAGATTATGGACAGGATAACTACTTATTTGTTGATGCGTGTGTCTGCCTGAATACTCGACTTTACACCATGAATAATCACAATCTGAATCCGTGCGTGCACCGCAGCCTTCGCAAGTCCGTATGTACTCACGTGGGTGAGGAAATTCATCGGACCAGTTTTTGCCTGAGCTGTAAGGACTTTACTCTGGTTGATGTTCGTTTATTCTGTGTGTAGACTGTTTTGTATTTGCTCCGCTGTATTATGATTTCTTTCGCTTGACCCAAGAATGACCGTTGGACTTCTTATAAGAGTCAAGGAAAGCAAGAGGCGTCCGATCTTCTTATCGGACACACTATCAGCGGCACGTGCCCGTTGGGCACCTTCCATATCGGGTTATGACTCCGTTTGGACACCTTGCCAGTGTTCGACACTTCATTTGCATTATATAGACGATATAGCCCCCAGTAAATCACGGAAATATTATGATACACTATTTACATGTTCTACTATCCACATGTAAATTTATGTGTCTCTTCAGGTCGTTAGAATGAAAAAATAAGCTTCCTAATCTTCGATGGGCGCATGACTCGCGCGTCGATTTCAGAGTGCGACGTGGCTACTCCGTTGTTTTCTTTGTTACTCCAATGGCTGGGGGAGGTCGGAGGGCTCGATGCAGATCGTTTGTGGCCACGGATGTGATGGGGGGAAGAAGGAGCAGGAGGGTTGGGAGATGGGAAGGCACGGATATGATCTCGAGGAATTCCCAAAGCCTCTTGCTCGGCAGAGCTAATTTGGATTGTGGAAAGGAAATCCTGGGACAGAATTTGGCTCCACTGAGGCGGTGGTTTGTTGGTAGTTCACGGCGGCTGTGTTATGAGGGTATTTGAGAGATTCCGGGAGCAGCAGATGTGTTGGCTACTCCTTATCGAGCAGTGTGAGAACCTAGGGACCAGTAGACACGTCCCTGGTTGGGCGGGACGCATCGCGGTTCGAGCGGTAATGCGGGAGGAGTGTGGGAGAGCGTGGCATCAACAACCCGATATGGAAGGTGCCCAATGGGCACGTGCTGCTGATAGTGTGTCCGATAAGAAGATCAGACGCCTCTTGAAGGAAAGTGCAACCTCCTCCGCATGCCAGTGTCCCAAAACAAGAATTCATCCTGCGAATGCAATGACCCTGAGGTTCACAATGCGCCCCGAGAACCCCCTTCAGGCAGTGGACGAGGCAACCCGAGGTCCGATTTCACACCACGGAGGATACAGCGACCTTCTCGAGTTGCCCCCAAAGACGGCGTAATCTGCGCTATCTCGGCTCACAGCCGACGGTCAAGCGCACAGTCAATCAATTTCTTGATTGTCTACCACCAAGAAAGTGAAAAAGGTTGATGGAGCTCGCCTTTTGCATTGCTTACATGTGCCTTCTAGATGGCTGGGATGCACGACCATTCAACTTTCGACACCAATCCTTTAAAAGCAACCAGCCTTTCAAACTTGAACACGCCAATCAGCCTCGGGTTAGAGCAAACAAACCAAATTTCCACCCTCCGCTGTGCCCAGGAAAACGCGGGTCGATCCGCAAACACGAGCAGAAATCTTCACAGAACCAGGCCGCTTGACGCGCCATGATCGCTAATTAGATTAAGTCATGTGATCGCATATCGAACATCAATTCCCATATTTTGGCCATCTGCTGCAACAATGCTGCAACAGAGAGATCCTTCGAAGGAATTTCTCATAATTAACGGTGTAAAAGCCGGGAGCCTGGGCGCAATTTTGATGGGGCAGCCGGGACAACATGGTGCATGTTGACTCGCTTTGCAGATCCACCCGCGAACACCACTACTGCTCCCGGACCACCGTTCAGAGAGCACACATGTTGGCGTCAATTATGGTCCTAGGGAAATTTCCCCTTCGCTCATGCAAGTGAAGATTCTTTCTTTCTCCGCAAGATTGAGGCCACGATGGCTATGGTGAACTGAATTATATCCAGTATTTATCAAGCGCAATCCTCCTTCCATGCTATTACGTGCTTCTCCATTCTGCTGCAACTCTGGTGCTGATTCTGAAAACGACTATGTGATAGGAGGCTCTCCGTTTAGCAAAAGTGTATCAATCTGAAACACTGTCCGTTTATGTCAACGGTGTGTCACAAGCGCAGGATTCTCATAGGCAAAGACTTACCTGCTCCGGCATTCCGGAAAATGGATCCTGGTCATGTTAATTTTGACTTCTTCGAACACGTATAAGGAGGAACAAGAACGAAGCGAACCTGTACCACCACCAACTCGAAGTAGCCTGACTCCAATTCGACTCCATCAAACTCCCATTCCTCACTCTACTTTCAAAATCTCGGTATATGTGTGACCCATTGTCTACCTCTTGTCTGCTCGGGGCATTGTTCCTCATCCCGGACAACCATTATATTTTTCTGGGTCTCGGCCTGGCCGGACTGATCATTCATATCATCAATGGGCACCGTCCCTCCAACAAGCTGGGCCAAGTGGAGGGCACCATCGAATCTGTGGCGGGAAAATTGAAACATGCAAAGGAGGACTATCTTGGGATCCATGCAGAGCTGATGGGTGTAACGAGCTGCTTGTTGGAGTAAGTTTCTGTCGCCATTCATTTCACGCTCTAAATACAAACCGGACATTTTTGCAGGGCTACGTTGCTGGCGTCCAAAATTCAGATGCAAATGCGGGAACCCCGCAGTGCTGAAACATGGAAAGAATTTGCGGCATATCTGCAGAACTCCTGGAAATTATGCGGGACATCTCACAGTGCGCAAAGAATGTGAAGGAATTCCAGGGCATCAGCATTGGTGAGTATTCTCTCTACATCCAGTGTGTCTGTAACAGCGACCGAAACTTACTCAAGCAAGCCAGTGGTCAGATCCATCAGCTCTACATGGTTTCTCAAGCAATCCACTTTGGCCTTTTTCAATGTTCCCTCTGCAATGTTGATTGTGTCTTGAATTCCGGCGAGCTTGTTGGAAGGACAGTGCCCATTAATCAGATAAATGATCGGTCCGCCCGGGCTGAGAACCAGAAAGGCATAACGGTTATTTGGGATGAGGGAGAGAGCTCCAAGAAAAATAGAGGTAGATGCTGTGTTGCACATAGTTAGTGTTGCCACGACTTGGACTTGAAGTCTCCAAGTCGACTTAACGGAGTCGACTTGAGTCGAGTCGAGTCGAGTCACACACAAGACTTGACTCGACTTCAAAGTCAACCCAAGTCAACTTTAAGTGACTCAAGTAGACTTGAGTCGGGTCTCCAGATCGAAAATCCTAGAATACCCTGAGCTTTTGATCAAGATGGTTATTTCCTGGTTTTCAACTCTTATAAAGCATAACAAGTGTCGTGATGTATTACTAGGTCACTGGTGGGAGACGAGTATCTATGCCAAAGGTTTCCCACTGGAAACATGGATATGTGTGCAATGTGTGATAGCAGAGTCAGCACAGCATAAAACCAATGAGACTACATTGGAAAAGCTTGGTTGAATTTTGAGTTATGGGCGCGGCAGGCACTTTCCTTCTGCATGTTGGTACCCATTCATCATCTCCAGCCTCAATAGTTCTTCAGGTTCTCTTGGCTCCGCTGGATAGTCACCTGCTATCATCTTATGTCAGTATACTCACTCCGCTGGGTTCAATTCCCATTGGAGGTTTTTTTATTTTCTCTGACAATTTTTATTTTTTAAACACTTCTTTTGCCACTTTTCACTTCATCAAAGGTCTTAAATTAAGATACTTATCCATATTTTGCAAAAATCTTGTGCAAAAACTGTCTCAGGAGCCCTACATAATGTGCCCTGGTTAGCTCTACGATCAAAAAATGATCGTAGACTAACCAGGGCACATTATGGGTGGCTATGCCTGTCAATCAAAAAGTAAGGGCACGTGTACCGGCAACCTTCTGATCCCGAATCAAATGGTGTGCATCCCGCGTACCCTAATCAAGCTGTTCAGTGCCTTCAGTGGTGCCCAAATACTGACATTATGATTTTCAAGATAGCAGCATCCTTCTATCGCACAGCCAAAAGATACAAGTATCATACAACATAATATACGTTGTACTCCTTGAGCGCCTACATATCAGCATCAATGAGATCAGGCAGCTCATCCGAGCCAACATCATCAGTCTCCAAACAGACACGGAAATCGTTCTAATTTGTACCTCATTTATTACAGCTCCATCTAGTGTCCGTAACAGTCTTGGCAGATGTAAAAACACAGTGGGACTCTGTGTTTTATATGCTGTGTTGGTTGCGATACTTACATCAAGTAAGTGGAGTTGACTTTAGTAATGACACTGTTAATTAGGTGATTTTAGCCTGTAGTTCGCTTTTTTGCTTTGAACCGGGATGCCTTTTTATTTCGCCACCCGCTTGACAAGCAGCACTGGAATCGCTTGGAGTTGATGGAATTGATCCTTCAGGTGAGTCTTTGAGTACTGTGTGCCTCCTGGTCTGACTGTGTTTTCAGCAACCCCACATTATCCAAACTACCATGCCTGCAGAGAATACACCCATCTTGGCTGGTGCAATCCCCTCGTTCGAACTTTTTATGGCTTCCTGGAAGGCCATGCTCTGTGATCCCGACTTGCAACATAAGGATATCGGAAAGTTTATTAACCCTGGCCTCGCGATTGCAAACAAGTACTATGATAAAATGGGAGAAATAGATGCATACATTATCGCAATGTGTGCGTAGACTCAGTTATTTTTTTCCATGATCTCTGGAGGCTGAATCCTTACAGTCATTAACCCTTCAATTCGGTTCGAATGGATCCGGAAAAATTGGACACGCAATGAGCAAGATAAGGCAAAGAGAATCATTATGGAGAGAGTGAGTGGAGCTGAATTTCGACTTTTGAATTTATTTGCTGATTCTCCCTTGAGCTCCGAGCATTATCGGAGCATATGAGTCTGAGGAAATCAACGACCTCAGGGATTCTACTCCCAGTGGATCAGGGTCCGATTCTCACCCCCAAGCCCGGTCTCACTCTCAATCTCGTTCAGTTACACCATCTATGACTGGAGTGAGGCAGGCGGCGAAGCGTTATCATAATGTTGTGCAGACACTTGATTTTTCTGCTCCCACTGGTGGTGGTATTGAAGATGGCAGTCAGTCTCTTGAAGATGAGGTGAACCACTGTATCACCAGTGCTCTCCTACCCAGGGCGTCGACTGACATGATCGGGTATTGGATGGTTTGTTTCCTAAATTTCAAATAAAGTACCACTTATTCAAACCAATAT
The DNA here is from genome assembly GCA_014925785.1 of Mycena galopus ATCC 62051. Taxonomy (NCBI): domain Eukaryota; kingdom Fungi; phylum Basidiomycota; class Agaricomycetes; order Agaricales; family Mycenaceae; genus Mycena; species Mycena galopus. The sequence continues at coordinate 215,098 of WIQG01000249.1, forward strand.
TTAGAATCATGGGAAAACTACGTGGCCCAAGATATTCCGCCTCTTCACCGATTACGCACCTATCCAGGCCACTTCTGTGCCTTCTGAGAGGGTTTTCTCCTCATCGGCTGAGACTGATACTAAATGACGGAATCGTACCAACACCCTACTCTTTGAGGCACTCCAAATGCTGAAGTTCAATTATAAGAAGGAAAGGCTGAACTTTATGGCTGAATGGCAGTCGGCGGCTGTTCCAGATGATGAGGAGGACTGGCTTCGCGTTCTCGCATCCTCCACTGATGGAACACAGAGGGATGGAATCTGGCGGGAAATTTTAGATAGCTGCGAGTTAGCAGTTGCAGATATGGAGATGCCAGAGGAAAATGATGGATGATATGACTTGACAGGTGTTATAAATAATCTGAAACGGTGTTTGATGACTTGAATATATGTATATTATGTCCTTCTCTGGTTTAAGATATTTTGGAATCGACTTGGCCGACTTGAGTCGACTTGGAGTGACTTGGAGTGACTCAACCGTGACCAAGTCGAGTTGAGTCGAGTCAAAAGTGAAATTAAGTCGACTTATCAAGTCGCGACTCGACTTGGCGAGTCGCGGCAACACTACACATAGTTAGGAGGAATTTGAGTGGAAGTCGGAGTGTGTTATATCCGTGTCAAGGGGGAGAGAAAGGAAGGAGAGGGGATAGGTTCTAGATGGGTTATGACTGGGCTCGGGAATGCCGGAGGTCAACGGAAGTAAACGGGAGAGGATTCCGGAACACGGATATGGACCACTACACTACAGCTAGGTTTAAGGGTGAGTGTACTATCTGGTTGGCTAGGAATGAAGGAAGGAGAGAAAGGAAGATGGCTGAGGGTTACCGGAAGTGAAGGCCGGTGAGCCGGAGGAGTAATGCCGAAGGCCGGACAAAGTCCAGTAAGCCGGAGGTGATATGCCGAAGGCCGGGCGATGTCTGGTAATCCGGAAGTTATGTCAAAGTCTGAGATGGAGTCTGACAAGTAGGGAAGCTCACGGATGTATAAGTCCGGACGTCCGGGATAAGGTTTTCGACAAGTCCGGTCGTCGGACGGAAGACAGAAGTCGAGTCTGTTGGCTGGAGTACTCGGATGTTTGGAGGAGGTGTCAAGACAACAAAGAAGGAAATGAGGTCAAGACAGGAATGACATTTATAATCAATCTAAAGTACTGATCGTAATCTAGACATTTTATAGTAATAGCGGAGGTAAGTATATATAAGGAAATTGATTGAAGAACAAGGGAAGAATAAAAGGAGAACATAGCTTCTTGTATAAGTACAAGGGAGATGATGGATTGAGAACATAGAGCATGTGTGCATAACAGGAGTGCATGTGGAGATTTACCGCTAAGGCAGATAGACGGTTGCATGATAACTCGTCATCGGCCAAAGGGCCGGATGAAGTCTGATAAGGGCCGGAGCGTTCCAGAGAAGACCGGAACATTAAACCGGAAGAGGACGGAGATGAACAGATGATAACCGGAAGTCATCCGGTCGTAGTCCGGATGTCATCCGGGGTTGAGCCAGAGGTAAACCGGCGTAGACCGGAAGTTGGCCGGGTGTTGAACGGGAGTTGACCGGAAGAAGACCGGAGGTTATCGGAATGTATACCGGAGTATACTGGAAGTGGTTGGATGAGGTCCGGATGAGTCCGTGGTGGTATGGGATGTAACAGAGTGGGAGTGGGAGCTGGGGTGAACTTTGAAGGCTTCAACAGGTATAAGTACCCGACATGGTCGCACTTGTCGGCTGGGTTGGTCACACTGGGAGCAAAAGCCAAGGCATATCAAATTCATATGCCTTACATGCATGTGGTTCACATGCCATCACATCATGCAACAAAGCCTTCAGTTACCTTTGTTGCACCTTTGTTTTTGGGGGTGGCTCAAAGGCAAAAACAAAGGTGCAACAAAGGTGATTGACACCTTTGTCACAAAGTTTGATGGCATGTGAACCACATGCATGTAAGGCATATGAGGTTCACATGCCCTGGCTTTTGCCCCTGGTGTCAGGAGAATCTCTATAGCAACCATCATTTTGCATATCGGCACAGTCCTTCGGTGATCCAATGATGGGAAAACCGCAGTGTTCTCCATGTATACGTACTTGGTTTGATATACAAAGGCACATTTCTGTCATATAAAATTCCCCGGAGGGTTGATGCGAAATCTCTCAAATTTCCCAGTTCAATCAAAGTCTAATCTCCGACATGCCAAGGAAATACGAGAATGCATAGATCCAACAAGATCTATGCTCAAAATCCGGGTTGGCTTGTTATCAGCCAGCTCCTGATCAGCTCGAATTTTGGCTCCTCATAGGACTTTTGAACTCAGCGGCACATCCTTAGAACATGAATAACCAAAAGATTAAACCTCAATGCGCAGTGACATGAGATGAACGAACTGCGTAAATCTCTAATTCTCATTGAAACTCCCACTGAGGGCAACCAACAAGGCATATGAAAACCAGGTGCTTTAAATGCATGGAGCTTGCAGTTGGAATGAAGCCCACAAAGGTGCAATTAGGAAACAAAGGGGGGCTTTGTTGCATGCTTTGTTTCCCTGCACCAGAGAACAAAGCATGGGACAAAGCCGCCCTTAGTCTGCTAAATGTTGCTTTGTAGCTTTGCTTCCACATGCAAACAGCATGCATTTAAAGCATATGGTGTTCACATGCGTCGCTGGCTGCCCCCGGTGTCCCAAGCTTCCAGGTGGGATAATGTCCCTGCGCCGCGAATTATATGAAACCCAAATCTCAAAATGGGAATTGAGAACCGGCAATCACATGACTGATCAGTATCTAGTTCCAGGGCTCAAAGCATCATACTTTTATTTTGCTTTTTTCGTTCCTTGATAGCAAAGTAAAGGAATCCATGACGCGACAGAGAAAGTACAAAACAGCTTGAAGCGCGAACACTAACTGGCGAGACACAAGACCCTTTCTGTGCGACGTACCTACATGTTACTCATCAATGTGAGTAAGGCATCGATTTTTTTGACCGCCATGGGCAGTCACATGGAACCACAGGATATATTTCGAGTGGCAGATCCAGACTTGTCGCAGATTTACACCCTGCCAAAAACATTGATCCTTCAAGGTAGTAAGCCGTGTATTCATTCTGACGCACGTGCCAACGACGAAGTTACCTTGTCAGCATGGAGAGACTCAGCAGAGGTTTTCAATATGGAGCATTGAGACGAACAGCTCAGAGGGTGCCCTCTTCCACATCAGACGTGTGTTGTGTCAATCAGCATTTAACATAGCCACAGCAGCGAAGGACTGTTTCGGTCATTGTTTTTGGGAAAGGTGCATTCCAGACTTCATGCATAAAGATTCATCATGCTCAGTACTGTTGGCCAGTTCCAAAGTCATTGCCAAGGTTGAACATCACTGTAAAGTGATTTTCTGGTTCAAAAGGAGAGCTTAAACATTCAGATTCAGTCCTGATCGCCGTATAGTGCACCTGTGTCCACATTGCTCCCAAAATTCAATTTTGTCAGATTCCGGTTACAGAAGTCAGCGTACCCGTGAAAGTTAGAGACCTTGTACCCAATAATTCCGATTTTTCCCCTCAATAGAGAGCTTGTGCAGAGCCACCAGAAGCCACTTGGTGGCTCATCAGGCATGCGTTAATAAGCTGAACTTGCCACGACCATCTAGGGCTACGACCCGTAGACCCGTACCCGTAAAATGGGTATGAATGGGTAGGTACGGGCCACCCGTCGTAGCGTAGATACCTGGAAGCCTATACGGCCGGCCCCCGTACGTATATGGGTTACGACCGCGAAATACGGGTTTTTCGATCATCATTACTGATCAATTCAATGAGCAGTACATTTACTATCTCAACATGTCAGATAGTGTTCTAGTTTAAACAAGAAAATGTTGGGGAAGACTCCAAGCTTGCTTCAGACTCCATAACCCATAGAAAGCTTGAATAAGTCCATTTTCGGTTGAAGCCGATCACTTGCCGAAGTGATCCCAAAGCGGAAGTGGTTCAAACCTTGCTGTAACTTGGCCTCCGTACCCGGCCATATACGGGTTTTACGGGTTGACAACATGATTTGTTCGGGGCTCGAAAGTGCCATGCCGCGTAGGTTGCCGTAGCTGGCGGGGTTGTTACGATAACGTCTCCGGCTTGGAGCCGAGGTCCGGCACGTTGGGCCGACCCGGAGATGCGCAGGTAAAAGGTGCCTACGGGCGGGTCCCGTACCCGTACGCTGGCCCGTAAACCTATTGTTTACTGTGATGGGTCACGGCCCTATAACTATCGACTCTGAGAAAATTTGGATTCCGGTTTCGATTCCGGAGGGGAAGTGAATCTCACCTCCGCTCGCCTCTAATATTGTTCTTCGCATACCTTCTACCTTACTTCTTTTCTACTGTCTTTCGCTCTTTGGGGGAAGGATGCCATGGACGGTGAGGCATCATGCGAAGAGCGGGGTACGACTCAGCCCTCTCTCCCTCACAACCTTCCTTAAAGAAACTACAAACCGAATTCGAATTCTGATTTGTTTGATTTTTTTTTGATTGTGTGGCATCAGAGACGAATCCCTCTCTTTCACCTCCCCCGACGCCATCGCCAGCCTCCCCGCCTCTTCCTTTTCGCCTATATCGTACCCCGCGTTCGAGCCCCTTCTGAGCACGGACCTGATTAGCAGCGACGCGCTGACAGGGACGAACCATGGGAGAGGGAGGCGGTGCACTAGAGAGCTGTGAGGGGTACGTTGTTCGATCCAATTTATTTCCCTTGTAACTGCAGTTGGCGAGGAACCGAGTCGAGCGAAGTGGATTTGCCCTATTCGCGATCCATCGAGTCGATACGATACGATACGATACGATTCGATTCGATTCGATTCGATTCGATTGACGATTTGAACTCGAGCATTTCTATCTCTTGCTCTATTTCATTCCCCCTTTCTTTCAGACAACTAACCCAGTTGATTTCTTCTCAGCGAACACCGCAGAGGTTATGTCGCACATGTTCAAGCTTTGTGTGAAAGATGTGAGTGAGAGACTGAGAGTGGGAGTGGCGGAGGACCTGAAAGGTGTCTGCCGTGAGGCAGGCTTAAGAAGCACTTCCGGCCGTTTCGTAATTGGGTAACATTGGAGTTTCCACGCGTCTTTCGATCTCTGCGCCACGATCAGCTGGCTGAAGAGAGTGTATCAGCATGGAAAACAGTGGGCGCCTACTTCAGGAAGGTGGTTGTATTTTCCGCTAACTCGTCGTCTGACCTCCGAAAGCATTTATTTGAACAAGGACCAATATATTTCATGCTATGAGTTGAACCAATTTTTTCAACAGACTTCTATCCGCTTCGATCTCGTCTTGGCCCTACATTACCCGGAATGCAATCCTGCGGGCGCTACAATGCTGATATGCGGGTAGCCCAGATTAACCCAGGCATCAGAAAACCCTCACAGACGCACCCCGCTCTTCGCATGATGCCTCACCGTCCACGGCGCCCTTCCCCCCAGCATCGTGATACAGCACGCCGCCCCATGCGCCCTAGCGCGTGTTGAACGGGGGTCTGAGGTCGGTGCGTGCGGGAGAGAAAGGGAAGGCGGTGGTGTAGGGCCGCGCATCTATGTCTGCTTGCACTGCATCCGGGGTTGAGTTCTGGTAACAGGTAGTAACAGGTAGGCAGGAAAGTGAAGCTTTGGTTGGGCAAACGTGCTGATTGGGAAGAATAGAAAGGCAAACGGAGTTGACCTTGAACGTCTTGCGAACTCGTGGTCGACACGAATCGCGCAAAGGCCGCGAGGATGCCGGTCTGCGAGCGCGGAGCGTGGAAACAAATGGACAGGATAGAGAGGAGGGAAAGAAAAACCGAGCGCGGAGCGTGGGCAGCAAAAAAATGGACGTGCGCGAAGCGCGAGAAGTAAAGAGAGTGAGTGCGTGAGCGTCAAAATAAAGTGATAATCAAAAAGAGCACAGGGACAGAATGAATAGAAGGGAAAGAGAGAGGAGTGTCGAAAATGAAAGGGAGAATAGACCGAGGCAAAGCCCGTAATCGCATGGCAGTGTGCGTGCCCTTGACCTTGGCGGTGTTGACGACGCCGGTGGCTGTCATAGGGAGGGGTTAGTAGGGGTGCAGTACGGAGATTCAGATGGAAAAGAAAAGGCAAGGAAGGAAAAGCGCGGAAGGACGCATGAAAGCGCTCGACGCTCAATGCAAATGCCGATGCGAACGCCACGACGCTTGACATGAACGAAAGCCAAAGCTCCGCCTGGCACAGACATCCGATGGTGTAAAGGTACCCACTCCTCCAACGCGACGCGATGCTGCTCGTCTTGCAAAACGAAACATCAACAGCTCACCCGGTTTTCGTCTTCGTTTCCGTTTTTGAGGTCAGCGCCCCGGTAGACCGCTAAAGTATGAGGAGGCTAAGTATGCTACCGAGCCCCAGTCTACACGAAATAAGCCCAAAGGCGCAGAGCGAAGACGACCAACGAACGGAGAAGACGCCCTGACCCGACGCCACCAAAAACGAAGAGTGCACGATGCACAAATCACCCCCCCAAAAAAAATGTACTCGAACGCAGAGCCAAGACACGCGAAGGATTGAAGTGAGAATCACCCACCCAACCACGGCCCCGTCCTGGAAATCCAGCCTGGGCGAAGACTGAAGGCGGCCATCAGTGAGGCATGCGCGCCGTAGGCGAGGCGTGTGCCGCCGGCGAGGAGGGCACGGAAGTATGGGTAGTGGTTGGTGCGCTGCGCATCGAGTTGTTGATAAAATGGCGAAGCAAGAACGTGAAGAAGGGACGACAGGAGGACGTGGGGGGCGAGGGTGGAGAAATATGAGAAGATGGTCAGCATTGAAGATGGGGAAGGGAGGGATCAAGAGCGAGAAGATTAGGAGGGAAGCTGTGGTGAGGGACGGAGATGAGGGAGGCGACGGGGGGAAGAGGAACGGTGTGAAGGGTAGAAAAGAGGAGGCAGGTAAGCGAGTGCGAGGAGGAGGGACGAAGTTAGCCGTGAAAGGAAGGAGAGAGGGAAGAGGAGGCAGCTCAAGTAGCTCAAGTAGCATTGGGAACACAAAACGCGCACCTGAAACTCGCGATACGGCTCTAAAAACGATTCGTAGTCCAGCCCGACGACGAGGCCTGCTGATGAGGCCGTCAGCCATGTGGTACTTCGCAGCTGCCGCCGTAGGTGCGCGCGGAGAGCGGCCAGCCGAGGGTGTGGAGTACTTTTGCCTGCGAGAAATAAAGTTGATGAACAGTAAAACGAAGGAGGAAATAGGGGAGAGCAAAAGAAAAGGGTAGAAAACGAGAAACAGAGAAACAGAGAGAGTAGAGACACACACCAGGGACATGCTACACGCCACACCCCTTGATCCCAATCCCATACATCTGTGCCTCCTCCCCGTTCCGCAGATTGTACATCGCCACCGCCTGCTTGCTGAAGCTCCCAGGCACGCCTTCCGCCAGGAGGGTGGCCACGCGGAACGCCACGCTGGGCTCGAAGCGCGGCCCGTTCGTGTGCGTGTGCGTGTGAGCCCCGTCACTACGCCCTGCACGCTGCGCGCCTTCCTGCCCTGCGCGTCTTCCGCGTCGGGAGAAGGAGAGAGAGGAATTGGGCGGCGAAGTTCGGGTAGACCTCGATGCCCAGCTCCTCTGCGATGCCGCCAAGCCACGCGCGATGTGGCTCAGGCTCGGATGTAGTTGCCTTGCTGTTGATCTGCGGCGGGTGCGGGAATCGGAATCGAGTATTCTTCGATGAGCAGCCGCATCCCCGATGAGGTGACGGGCTGCGCCAGGGGAAAGTCCGGATACCTCGAGTGCTAGTCAGGGAAGAGCGCGTCCAGGCAGAGCGCTCGATCACCGCGCCCGAGAAGATGCGTGGCCCGATTTCAGTGCGTTTTTCGAGCATGGCGACGCGCACTTTGTTCCCGATTTTAACCTCCAGCTGCTTGAGCGTATGGCGGCGCTGAGGCCGGGGGCCGCCCCGACAATGCCCACGTCGACCGTTTCTTCTTTGCGCCGCTCAGAGGTGGGGTCGTAGGGCGTGTAAGAGGCATTGTGGGCGGTTTCAGAGGCGCGTAGAGCGCGAGTGAGACGTCTCGGGAGGGAGGACGGTCAGGCCAGCATTGTGGTGAAGAGAAAACAAAGATGGCCTGTGATTGCGCCGGGCGCCGTACACCGGGCCGGCGGTGCCGTCCGCCAATCACGGGCCGCGAATGAATTTGAATCAATCGAGGATGCTTTGCCGCAAAGCGGAAGGAACCAAACAAAGGGGATCTTGTGGTTTCATAATACAATTCCACTGGAATTCTAGTGGCATGCAAGGTGAGAGTTTCCAACCCGTTGACAACCGATGGTGGCTCGTTCGGGCCGGCTTCCGTGCCGTTGGGGTGAAAGCCCGGAGGTAGGGTACATCGTGATTTTGATTGCGGCCCACAAAATCAGCCATTAGTTGTTCTAGTGGATATTTGGCTTCTGTGGCTTGCGGGTGAGGGAGTCCCTGGAATGGGCCGTAAGATGGACTGTCATTACAATTGTTCCATAATCATTTTCAACCATGCGAAGAACGGTTCTAGAGACGGTTGAAATAATTGATTAGTAGAATTATAACACCTCTGCCGGCCCTCTTCCGAAAGCTCAAGGTTGGGAAAGTTTGGAAACCTAAACCCCAGAAAAGATAATGCGGCAACAGAAATACCGCAGTCGGAGGTTCTCCGCTCCAAATTGACTTTAAAATCGAATCTGAGAGTCACATCATGCCTCTGAGTCTAATGTTCATAATATAAATGCAACGCTTCTGTGATACCGCGACTCTGTCCGCTCCGAGTCAAGTCGACTTGCTTTCCGTTTCACTCCACATAAAACGAAATCACGGTGGTGGGGACATTTATCTTGGTGAGAGCGCAAACCATGGGCAAAACAATTTCACTGGCACGAGATCACCTGCCTATTGGACCACAGACAGGATCACTGAAAACAGAGTTCACGACACGGTCACATGACCTCATCCAATTGCGCGCGAGAACCCGAACCCCAAAAGAACTGAGTTGACTATCGCGGAACTGGGCATGAACAATTATGAGTGGCGAAGGAGAGCCCTTGACATTTGTCTTATTTCGTCTGAATGCGGCGAGCTGGAGAAAATGTAGATTTGGAATTGCAAACAACGAACTTGTTTCGATTCTCTTGTGTCATCGATGCCGGCTGTCGTCCTTGGACTTTCCTGGAATCTTCATTCGATTAATTGATTTCCGAGCTGAGCAGGCAAATAAATTGGTTGCACTGTGGAAATTAATGTCTAGGTCATTGAATACCGCTCTATCTCACGTCAGTGAATAGGTGGTCTCCGTGCGTTCGCGCCCTAACAGACTAATAGCATGGACTTGAAGCTCAGTTACGTATTAACGAGGCCTATCATGACGATACACAAAGGAATTTATCACGCGGCAGAGCAGTACAAAACAGTTTACAAACACACAGAATTCCAGGACACACGAACACCAACCACTGAGAAAATCCTCACAACTCACGCAACCCTCTGTGAGATGGACTTACACCCTACTCATCGACCTCAGCACGTAATTTATTTATGTAAGATCCAAGCCACTCACCTGGATTCGTAGGATGCATTGCGAGTAACTGCTGATTCGTAACCACGACGTCTCGCGGATGTAAGACCTGGCACAAACATAAATGATTATGTCCAGGTATTTGGGTCGACTTGCGTATGTGCAAACGAAAAAGTCGTAGCCCCGTCGATGATTTCGCAGGACTCTTGGATTCCCGCAGAAAACTGGTGTTGACGTGCGGCTTCGACAATATGCTGAAATTAGGAAAGGTATCGCGTAACTATTTTAAGTCAAAAAGGATTCGGTCCGTTGAGTTCCCCGTCAGGAACAGATCGCGTTCTTGTAGCTCAATGCATGTCAAAGCAATGTGTGCTTTGGAAAATACACTATACTTTCCTTGAAAGAAAAACCTCAGAATAAAGCACACTTTGAGCCAAATTGTCAAAGCATTCATGCGTTCCAAAAGCAACATGTGATTTCTCTACTTCCTGGAAGGAAAAATCAGAATAAGGTACCTCTGCTTTGGCTCCGAGAAGATGATTCAGACCATACTGGTCTAACTGGCGGTCGCTCCTCGGCGCGGTCTCCACGTCGGATTGTAATATCGGGACCAACCCGGATTTGTCCATCCCACCTGGATCTTTGTGCGCAGTGAAAGAAGCGGATGCGAACCTGGGGGATTTGGGGGAAACACCGCCAATGCCCACAACCGTCTCTTCGTCATTTTCATACGCCGTCGAGAGCTTGATTTGGACTGAGAGAGCGTTTCCGCTTCGGGAGGAACCCATCCAGACGGGGAATGGATCTCTGCGGATGAAGGAAGAGAGGATATCACGGCTTTCCAGCCAAACACGCACGGCGGGTAAGACCCTGCGGGCTTAAGGTCAGGGAAATTCAGCCCGTTGATCGAATTTGGGAGCCGGACTCCCTATCATGTCGTCGCACACTGCATGTACTCAAGGTTAGATCCACCAAGGGCGACCCAAGAAACATGTACAATTGATTGCGAACAATTGTTTTATCCCGCATTCAATGTAAAATCCAGTCATAAGCTTCCATCCATTTTGAAAGGGCACGAGGGCTACCACTCATCAACATCTGATCCATCCACAAACTCCTCATCTGAGAACCATACGAAGATCTGGTCGGAATCATTGTTATTGGCCTCAGACCCGCCTGTTACTGAAGGCTCATCCTCCTCCAACATCTGGTCCAAACGTGCCAATTGGTCTGTATCTAGAGGAGGTTATGTTTAATAAGTGTCAGATATTTCCACAAAAGACTTACCGAGTCCATCCCCGTTGTTAACGCCACCCATGTAGTACGACCCGTTGGTGCCTATGACCGCGTCCCCATTCCGAAGTGGTCGTAAATTGGGGAGCAATTCAATTTCCCTTGCATAGTCGTCGCGGGCCAGGGTAAGTGCATAACCCCATTTCGCATCAATGGCTGCGGGTATGCTGTACATGTCGTCGAGGTTGTGAAAACAATCAAGGAGTTTGAGGTAAACATCCCAACAGCTCGTCCGTGTAATTGGAGGCTGCCCAATATCGGCATATAGCTGTGTAACAATCACAGCAA